>OZ035881.1:104500521-104555051 GCA_964034835.1 Muscina levida
TTAAAAGACTTAACAGCACTGTCTACCCCATAGCCAAATATTTGTTTCTTTGTAAATGTCTAAAAATAATACTTTCAACAGCAACATAGTGTCTCTTGAGAAATTAAAGGAATGTTGATCATTTCGCGAAACACTAATCAAGCCATCGTGGAAACTGTCCCCTCCAAATTGTAATATTGTCAAACTAATCAAGGATCAGATATGAACAATTTTATTTAAAAATAAAATCCCTTTTGGATAATTTTCATATTAAATAAACAGTTCTGATTTTATTTTTTAATCGTTTGAAAAGTAAAAAGATGTTGGGTCCAACCTGTTGTACAATATCTATGGTCTATGGTTTATAGGTGCAACATTTCAAATTATGACACATATAATTTCAACTAACTTGATTTAAACTGAACTTGTCATATTAAAAAGATCTAATACTTGAAAAACATTTTCAACTCACACAAATATCTTGATTACAGTGTCTTTCCATTAAAACTAGTACCTTTATGATTTTTTATTAAATTTTGCTTTCAAATTTTTACAAGTTTACCCATATTTCTTTAGTAACCAAAGCTGAATATTTTTCGACCTATCTTTTACAATAACATTGAATGTCTAGTACATTTGAGAGAGTGTCTACACATATATATCACACACATTAAGTTATCATACACTCATGCTTGCATAAATAGGTAAGTGTTCGTCTGTGTTTTCATAGTCTAGTAAACGTGAAAGAGCTAAAAGAAAGTAGAAAAATAAAAAAACAACAAAACCTTGCCTCATGTGAAGTATGTTTCACCTAAAGTAGGCCACATAAACATTCAATACATTCGAATTTCATGTTCAGTTTTTGCTACACAACAATCCAGGGATTTAACAAAGTAACTATTGTAAATTAATATTGTTTTTTTAAACGGTTGCCTTAAATAATTCTTGTAGTTTTATAGTTAAGTAGAGTTACCCATACTAATACACATATTCGCTCCGCGCCTTGGCTTCTATAACTTAAACTGCTACCTTAACTCTACTCCTCCCATCGTCCCCACTGGGGAATAAGTAACCAGAATAGTTTCTGTTAGGTTTGTGGTTTACCAAATGAAAACTAAAGTCCGTAAAATTGGTTTAAATTAAAATCCATGAAATTTATGCATGATCGCACACACACACGCATGCACATAAAACCACTCGGTTTTTAACACAACTTCCGTATTGTAGTACATTAGTGAAATTGAATTTTCTTGCGCAACTCTTAATTATAGTTAAAGCACATAGAAATTTATTATGGATAGTGTTCAGCAATGGTTTTAGGCTACTAAGACTTTTGGTTAGTATTAATTGTCTGTGATATATATAGTTGGAGTAAATTGTTGAAAGTTTAAGGATGATAACAAACCCAACCACTAAGCTATAATATACTTAAAAATTTAGAACTGCAATTTTATAAAGAAATTGTACGAAAGTAAAAAATTTACCATTTAAAGAAAATCATACTAAAAAATTTAAATCCCATACGGTACAAGTTTTTGTAAATAAAATATAAGATCAGAGAGATTGAAAAATCTATAGGATATGAAAGGATACAATTATCAAAGAACATTATTTGCAAATTCTCCTCCTGGAATATTAATTTAATAAATTTTTCATTTTTTATAAATGGGTCTCTTTTATTTGATACCCATATTGACACAAATTGTAAGGTAGAAATATTTAAATATATTTAAAGAAATTTTTTTTACCATAAAAGCTTTGTTGTGTTTGGCTTGAAAAGATCAAATTCACCTAATGCACTGAAAATCATTACATAAATGTATAAATTTATTGACCATGTCAAATACTAGTTCCTATTGATGAAGAGATTGATTGAAACTTTATTTACTATCGATTACATACAAACAGGTTACAGGTTGGACAGAGAGTTTTTTACTTTACAAACGATGGTGAAAATTATATAATAATTTAAAATTAATAATTCGAACCATGAATCCCCAGTATGGTAGTCATGTGTTCTAACATTCCTGCCACGGCCGGTCCTGAATATATCACATTTAAAATAGAACCAGATTAGTATGGGATGCTGAAAAAGCACTTTAGAATATGTACTTTAAAAGAACTTCAACCAGGTCTTTATAAACCAGTAAGAAAGTTTCAGTCGGGAAACCCGACTAACATATACCCACACCCTCAGTAAAACAAAATATTTTCTATTATATTGATATTATTACTCCATCTCTAAAGTGGGCGGAAAGGTACATTTGCATGGGAGGTTCCATAAGGGGCGTCGCTGGACTTCCAGATTTTTTCTCCAAAACTTTATCCTGTTAAAACTTAAAAAAAATATGGAATTTGGGCACGATCGTGTCGAGTGTGTTGATATTTTTACTTCATCTCTTAAGTGGGCGAAAAGGTACATTTGTATGGGAGGTACCAGAAGGGGTGTGACTAGACTTCCAATTTTTTTTTCAAAACTTTACCCTGTTATAGCTTTACTAAGTATAAAATTTTGGTACAATAACGTAGGGTGTATTGATATAATTAATCGATTTCTACAGTGGGCGGAATGATGTATTTGTATGAGGGGTACCAGAAGGGGCGAGGCCATGTAGCCCATTTGCAATACCTTAAGTAGTTTTGGGGAAATATCAACTCTTTCAAAACATTTGGTTGCGTCTTTCGAAAGTTATCGTGCCAGACAGACAGACGGACATAGCTCAAACGACTTAAAAAGTCATGAATCGAATTTGGTTCAAAGAAACCTAGGGCCTAAAGTGAAACTTAGGATCTAGAATTGATGTCTTTACGCGTGACTGTGAGGAAACAATAATTTGTCCCGAATGAGTGAAGTTCGATTTTGGGGCTTGACGTTTGAAATTTTTTTTGTACTAGAAAAATTATTGTTGTAACAAAAAGCACTTTAGTTGTAACAAAAAGTACTTTGTTCTACCACAAAGTACCTCTATTTTAGCAAAACGTATTTTTAATAGTTCTTTTATTGTATTAAAAAGTAGAATTTATTGCACAAGAAATAGTTTTATTGTACGAAATAGTACAACTTATTTTCCCAAAAAGTACTGTTGCTCTACTAGAAAGTAAAGGGTGGTTAAATTTTAAGGGCCGAAGTTGATTTGGAATAAAACACAAATTATTTAGGAAATTTTTGTCATTTCTATTTATTATGATAATATTGGTATGGTTCAATTATGTATGGAACAAAATATCGACCAAATGACCGCCGCAACCTCGACAGCACACCTCCATCCGATGGTCCAAATTTTCGATGACGCTAAGGCAAGATTGATGTTTTAACGATACCACGTGAGATAACACGGCCATTGATCTGTCGCGCAAAAGAGCCATTATTTCCTTAGCGGTGTGGCAAGTAGCACCGTCCTGTTGAAACCACATATCGTCCACATCTATATCTTCCAATTCGGGCCATAAAAAGTTCGTTAGCATCTCACGATAGCGAACAGTATTCACAGTAACTGTCTGACCGGCCTCATTTTGGAAAAATACGGCCCGATGATGCCGCCAACCCATAAACCGCACCAAACAGTCACTCTCTGTGGGTGCATTGGTTTTTCGTGATTGTCGAAATTGTCGATTTACATGGATTCCAATTCGCCCAAATGCGGCAATTCTGCTTATTGACGAATCCACTGAGGTGAAAATCTGCCTCATGGCTTAAGATGATTTTCTTCGAAAATTGAATTGTTGCCATTCCTTGCCACCATTCTGACCATTGACGACGTTTGGAATGGTCAAGAGGCTTTAATTCTTGAGTCAATTGCAGCTTGTAAGCGTGTAAATGTTATTATGCATAATATTCATCAACGACAAGCGTGAGAGTGCAATTGTTGGGCGCGACGACGAGCTGAGGTGGACGGCTCTTCAGCTACACTATCGCGAACAGCAGCAATATTTTTTTGCAGTACGAGCATGTGCGAATGCATGCTCGTACAGCACTGGTGTTTTCACATCTCCTACAGACCCGGTTTGCTCAAATTTTTGGACGATTTTTCCGATTGTATGCACATTTAGACGATTAAATTGACGGAAAAAATCTCGAAGTGCACGATATGCATTTTGATTTGAACGCCCCTTTTCTATCAACTATTTTTGTTTTTCCAAGAAGAATTTTTGTTTCATCAAAAAGTATCTTTATTGTGCTACATAGTAAATTAATTGTAGCCAGGTACCATATTTAATGTATTTATTGCACCATATTGCGCCAAAATTCTTTATTGTTCCAAAAAGTATAGTGCCAAAAAATACTTTCGTTGTCCTTAAAAGTACTTTAGTTGTTCCATAAAGTACTTTAATTAAGCCAAAATGAATATTTGTTGTACCAAAAAGTAATTTTATTTTACCGAAAAAACTTTTATTGTTACATGTTCTCAACGATGTTTTGAATTACATAATGTTTCTAAGTTCACAGTGGCCCCACGTTCGCCCCACCGCACAATGACTGTTCGATAAAGCTACCGATTCTTATAAAGACGGGCTTGTGGTCTGTTAACATAAGAAAAATCAAACAGATGAAATTCAAAGAATTACTTAGTTTGCCATTGAACTATTAAAAAAATTTCAATTCATAGATTTTGATGAGTATTTTTCTTGAGTTTCCTTAATTTCCTCTAATGGTATCGTATTTCCGTAATACAGCCAACAATATCAATAAATAAATAAATACTCACTAAACTTACAAAAGAATTGTCAACTAAATCTTTCTTATAAAAACAATAATTTATTAAACAAAGCATTTGTTTTTTTAATGTGCTTAATTTAACACTTAACAGATTAAATATTCCCTATAACTTTTATATTAGAACAAAAGTTTATTATAACAAATCGATTGATTCCCCAGAGAATTTATCCAATGTTCTAGGATTATTATGGCAATAAATTTGTCTCATGTTAAATCAAGTTTTTCAAACAAATCGTTTTGTTATGTTTTTTCTCTACAATCTTAGAAACAAACGATATTCTCAAAACTTTCATCTGAATAACAATTCCACTGATAATATTCCCTGGGGATGCAACACGCTCATATAGGAAAACAAAGGTTCGTTGGCACAAGGGCATGGTACGTGCACACACACACACACACAAAATTTGTTGTGCGTGCGAGTGCGTGTGCTTGTGCACTTGTAAGTAGTTCAAACACTTTGTAGCTTTGATGCCAATGTCCTTTCTAACGTACAAGACAAGAATAATATAAGTAAGTACATCGGAAGACGATATACGACATACAAATATTACCAAGTATTGGTATTAAATTAGATGGATTAGAAGGTTGATAGGAAGCAGAATCGAGTATAACTGATTTGTTATCTAACACATTTAATTGTTAGTTGAGCTTGCGTCCCGTTGGTGTTACTGCAGATATAGTTTGTCCAAGTGAGTCAAAAACTTATGGTCTCTTGATGTTACAGCGATTGTGTTTAGTATGATAATTGAAACTAGAGTTATTTCAACTAAACTTTCATCATAAGATTCAGCAACTATTGCTGACGATAACAAAAGTTTGTTGTACATACTGAGCACATATCTTATGTTTATTACACGTAAAGAGATTCATTGCGGTAGTATTAATCAATTGTTTGTAAAAAGCGCAAAAAAGTTGTGAAATCCTTTAACCCTGCTATTATGTTGGGGTCTTTTGATGACCCAAATCGTAATTTAACGTTATGATATTTCTAACAGTGCATAATTTTTTGAAATACATAGAATTTAATCAAGTTAATCGACATTTTAGGCTTAGACCATTTTTTATTGCAAGTGTACACACATATCATGTTGGGGTCATATTATGACCCCTTATAGATTTTGCAAGACTGATAGTAAATATATATTGATTGTTAATTTTTAGTCGATCGTGTTTTTATATATTAAATTTACGTTAAAGTGTATCAAATGATACATCAAATTCGGCTTACGATCAGAAAAGTGTTTTTTTTTATTTTATTGTTTAAATATTTTTGGTCAAATTCAGTGTGTCACTCACTAGGATGACGCGTTTCGAACTCCATGACGAGTTCATCTTCAGACCCCTTTGTGACAAACTGATACACAATGGTACATCATTCAGCTGTATATATATCTACAATTATGTCACACATGTACATGCGAAGTAGATATCAGCCGAAAATGTCCAGCACCAGTGATGTATTTTCAGCCGAAAATGTCCAGCACCAGTGGTGTATTCTTTGAATTTGACCGTTAATATTCAAACATGAGAAATGGAGGAAATTCTTTCCCCACGATTCCCCTTTTTACCTTAAAGCTTAAGCTTCTTTACAAGGTTTTTTGTTGTTAAACTAAGATTACTTTAAATTTTTCTATGTCAAAGTAAGGCATTTAGTTTTTAGGCCGTGCCGTGCCAGAGTTTGATTGTTAATTTTTAGTCGATCGTGTTTTTATATATTAAATTTACGTTAAAGTGTATCAAATGATACATCAAATTCGGCTTACGATCAGAAAAGTGTTTTTTTTTATTTTATTGTTTAAATATTTTTGGTCAAATTCAGTGTGTCACTCACTAGGATGACGCGTTTCGAACTCCATGACGAGTTCATCTTCAGACCCCTTTGTGACAAACTGATACACAATGGTACATCATTCAGCTGTATATATATCTACAATTATGTCACACATGTACATGCGAAGTAGATATCAGCCGAAAATGTCCAGCACCAGTGATGTATTTTCAGCCGAAAATGTCCAGCACCAGTGGTGTATTCTTTGAATTTGACCGTTAATATTCAAACATGATGTGTTCTTACAACCAAAACATGATTAGGTGACAAATTGCCAAAAATAATATGGTTTTAGAAAAGAAACGAAGTATGAATGCAACATATACCCCAAGTACTCTTCACCATAAACGCAATATTTTTGAATATCGACAAAAAAGATTTTCGGAAATAATTAAATACTACAACTTGTCAAAAGGTTGAGTCGACACACTGGACCAAATGGTTCGAACTTTTTCGTGCAAAAGAAATGGCAATCGGTGGCCAGTTGTTCTGTATTCTTACTTGCAGGATATTTCTGCTCTCAACTCTTTTATAATGTGGGCCGAAATAAGTTCTTAATGGCAAGAAAATAAACTGCACGAAAGGAGCATATTTTTAGAGCAACCCAGCAAAGCCTTATTCAAAGATCATATCAAAAGGAGTAGTAGACTTTCTCGCGCAGAAACCTATGCATCGTTAGTACAAATATTTCGACCAGAGAACAGTGCATCGCCATTCCGGAGTGGCATATTTGTATGGGAGTGCAAGATGAGGCTTGTCTAAACTTCCAGTTTTTTCTCCAAAACTTTATTCTGCAAGAGCTTTACTAAATATATAATTTTGGCACGATCAAGTTGGGTGCATTGATATTATTACTCGATATCTAATGTGGGCGGAATGGTACATTTGTATGGGAGGTACCAGAAGGGTGTGACTAGGCTTCCAGATTTCTTTATTCAGAACTTTATCCTGCTTTAGCTTTGCTCAATACAGAATTTGGGCACGATCGCGTTGGTGTTATTAATAATATTAATCGATTACTAAGGAAAGGGCGTGGTTAGACTTCCAGTGTTTTCTCCAAAACGTTATCCTGTTATAGCTTTACTAAATGCAGACTTTGCCCACGATCTCGTTGTGTGTATTAATATTATTGCTCCATTTCTAATGAGTGCGGAGCAGTATATTTGTATGGGAGGTACCAGAAGGGGCGTGTTCATGTAAAATTGTTTGCGCCTGTTGAAATTATCGTGCGTACCAGCCGGACAGACACCTACTAACAGTAGGGTGAGGGTATAAAAATCCCTTTACTGAGTGTATAACATGAAAGAAACTTGTTTGTCCATCACACTGACCCACAATTTCTACGACGACAGCTTTACAAGCTTAAATATGACCCAAACATAACGTGTGTAGCAGGGTTAACACAATTAATACGCTTTGAAACTCTGAAACTTTTTGGTGAGAAGTTATGAAGAAAACGCAATTCCTTCTTTACAAAAGTTGTGCCTTCTTATACTTTTGGGGAAGCAAATGTCTGTCTGTCTGTCTGTCTGTCTGTCTGTCTGTCTGTCTGTCTGTCTGTCTGTCTGTCTGTCTGTCTGTCTGTCTGTCTGTCTGTCTGTCTGTCTGTCTGTCTGTCTGTCTGTCTGTCTGTCTGTCTGTCTGTCTGTCTGTCTGTCTGTCTGTCTGTCTGTCTGTCTGTCTGTCTGTCTGTCTGTCTGTCTGTCTGTCTGTCTGTCTGTCTGTCTGTCTGTCTGTCTGTCTGTCTGTCTGTCTGTCTGTCTGTCTGTCTGTCTGTCTGTCTGTCTGTCTGTCTGTCTGTCTGTCTGTCTGTCTGTCTGTCTGTCTGTCTGTCTGTCTGTCTGTCTGTCTGTCTGTCTGTCTGTCTGTCTGTCTGTCTGTCTGTCTGTCTGTCTGTCTGTCTGTCTGTCTGTCTGTCTGTCTGTCTGTCTGTCTGTCTGTCTGTCTGTCTGTCTGTCTGTCTGTCTGTCTGTCTGTCTGTCTGTCTGTCTGTCTGTCTGTCTGTCTGTCTGTCTGTCTGTCTGTCTGTCTGTCTGTCTGTCTGTCTGTCTGTCTGTCTGTCTGTCTGTCTGTCTGTCTGTCTGTCTGTCTGTCTGTCTGTCTGTCTGTCTGTCTGTCTGTCTGTCTGTCTGTCTGTCTGTCTGTCTGTCTGTCTGTCTGTCTGTCTGTCTGTCTGTCTGTCTGTCTGTCTGTCTGTCTGTCTGTCTGTCTGTCTGTCTGTCTGTCTGTCTGTCTGTCTGTCTGTCTGTCTGTCTGTCTGTCTGTCTGTCTGTCTGTCTGTCTGTCTGTCTGTCTGTCTGTCTGCCTGTCTGTCTGTCTGTCTGTCTGTCTGTCTGTCTGTCTGTCTGTCTGTCTGTCTGTCTGTCTGTCTGTCTGGTTCGCACGATAACTTTCGAAAGACGCAACCAAATGTTTTGAAATTTTGCACGAGTTATTATTTTCTCAAAACTACTTACGGTATTGCAAATGGACTACATGGCCCCGCCCCTTCTGGTACCTCCCATACAAATACATCATTCCGCCCACTTTAGAAATCGAGTAATAATATCAATACACCCTACGGGATCGTCCCCAAATTCTGTACTTTCATTCACTTTGGAAATCGATTAATATTATTAAAAGACCTAATGCGATCGTGCCCAAATTCGGTATTTGGTAAAGTTTAAGTAGGATAAAGTTTTGGAGAAAAAATCTGGAAGTCTAGACACGCCCCTTCTGGTACCTCCCATACAAATGTACAACTCCGCCAACTTTAGAAATAGGGTAATAATATCAATACACTCCACACGATCGTGCCCAAATTCTGTATTTTGTTATGTTATAACAGGACAAAGTTTTGGAGAAAAAATTGGAAGTCTAGCGACGCCCCTTATGGTACCTCCCATACAAATGTACCTTTCCGCCCACTTTAGGGATGTACTAATAATATCAGTACATCCAAGGCAATCGTGCCCAAATTCTGTAATTAGTAAAGCTATAACAGGATAAAGTAATGGAGAATAAATCTGGAAGCCTTACCACAACCCTTCTCGTACCTCCCATACAAATGTACCACTTCGCCCACTTTAGAAATCGAGTAATAATATCAATATAATAGAAAATTATTTGTTTTACTGAGGGTAAGGGTAAATGTAAGTTGGGTTGCCCGACTGAAACTTTCTAATTGGTTTTAATTACAAATCGGTTAATTCAATAACTCAAGACTTAAACAATATCTTATATTGGGTGATGGTATTTATCAGTCAGTTTAACTGACTGAAATTTCTGTACTGGTTTTTTTATTATGAATAGTGGCTGATAGTGAGCGACGAAACCTGATGGTTCGGCTAGCCACCCGCCTTCAGCTCCTTTACTGGCTATGAAAACACGACAATGAAAAAGTAACAAACGGAACCCCCCAAATGTTGACGACCCCCGCAAACGAAATAAGGACCATGATTTAAGGATATACACCTGGAACGCCCGGACTCTCTATAAGAAGGTGCCACAATCCGACTGGCGGATGTCCTCAAAAAATATAAGGCTGACATCAACGCCATCCTGGAGATGAGATGGACAGGACAAGGATGGTCGCAACGTAAAAATTGTGACATCTATTATAGCTGCCATGCTGAAAAGCATGAATTTGGATGTGAATTTGTAGTTGGCGAGAGACTCAGACATCTTGTCTCGCGATTTAATCCTATTAGTGATCGAATAGCCGCAACCCGCATCAAGGCGAAATATTTCAACATCACGCTGATTTGTGCTCATGCCCCGACGGAAGATAAAGACGATGAGATTAAAAGTGCATTTTACGAGCGCCTAGAGGAAACATACGACCGCTGCCCAGGTCACGACATTAAAAGTGTTTTGGGAGACTTTAATGCAAAAATAGGAAGGGAAGATGTTTTTGGTCCATCGATCGGTAAATTCAGTCCGACAACGGGTTTAGGCTGGTTAGCTTCTAGAAAAGACCCAAGAGAAACAGATCGACACGTACCATCTTTACGTCGACTATAAAGCTGCCTTCGACAGCCCGATACGGCAGAAATAACTCGAAGCCATGGCTGAGTTTGGTATTCCAGCGAAGCTGATACGCCTTTGCAAAATGACGCTGACTGACATGAAGTCTTCAGTGAAGATTGGCAAGGACCTTACGGAGCCATTCAGTACCAGACGAGGTCCGAAACATGGCGACGGCCTATCGTGTGACCTCTTCATTATAGTGATGGAGATGATAATGATGAAAGCTGCAGTAGCCACTAGAGGCACGATATTCAACAAAAGCCACATGCATCTCGCGTACGCTGATGACATAGACATCATCGGTCGAAAACTGCGGGATATGACTGGAGGATTCTCAGGTATACCGAAGGAATTAGCGAAAATGGGTCTAACGATGAATGAGGATAAAACGAAGTTATTAGTTTCAACAAACAAAGAATCTTTTCGTTTGGGAACTGCGCGAACGTTGACAACTATAAATTTGAGGTGGTAGACAATTGTATCTACCTAGGCTCCGCCATCAACAAAACACATAATGTCAGCCTCGGAATCCGGAGACGAATCTTGCTTGCTAATAAATGCTACTACGGACTAAGCAAGCGTTTTAATGACAGAGCCCTCTCTCGACGAACAAAAATCCAGCTATACCAGATACTGAACCAGTACTTGTCTTGTGGTACGGTGCAGAATCCTGGGTTATGACACAAGCGGATAAATCGGTTCTGGCAGTATTCGAGAGAAAAATACTCCGTAAAATATATTGGCACATCATCGTTAACGGAGAGTATCGGCGTTGTATGAATCATGAGCTGTACACGGACATTGACGTGGTCAGACGCATTGAGGTGCAACGGTTGTTTTGGCTAGGTTATGTTGTACGCATGGACGAAAATGCTCCAGCTCGAAAAGTCTTCGACAATGAACTCGCTATTTTAAGCGAAAGAAAGAAACATGGTAGTGAGTGGCACTGTTATTTGGGAATAACCAGACACTTTTTGCGGAGATACGAAAGCATAAAATTACCATCATATAGAAACTAGGGTGATCAGTTCGGTTTTCAGAAACCGGCTACTCGGTTTTTTTCACTCATAAAAACCGTCGGTTTTTTTTTAAATCCCTGTTTTTCGAATATCGAATAATCCGGTTATTTTTTGTCGAATCTCGGTTTTTTGGCGTTCGATCCTTTTTATTTAAATTCAGTCATAATTGTGTTAAATGTGTACTCGTACATGTTTTTTTCCAGCTTCTACCGGCTTCTGAGACTACAATATGGGAGAAAATATATGATTTCTATATCAGAAAGACGTATTCAAACACTAAATACTCTCATTTTGTATTTAAGTATGAGTAAACTTCCAATTAGTGACGCATTTTTAAAATTATGATCGTAGATGCCACTGAAGATACTATAGAAACAGAACTAATAAATAAAGCTATAAAAAACGTTCAAACGCTAAAACTACCATTAAAAACTCTACCAAAAGTTTTTTTTTGGAAGATTTTTTATATATGAATAAGAGCGGCAAAAGAACTGTAAACCTTAACAGATTATTAAACGCCTTGTACACAATAAGTCCAACTAGTACATTGAGTGAAAGGGCATTTTCAATGGCAAGTTTTATAAAAACCAAAGAAGAAAATAGTTATACACCCAAGCACTTAAATTGTATCTTATTTCTTAAGTGTTACTTTAGGGAAAACTAAAGATTAAATTAAATATATTTTAATATAATCAAGTATTTACAAATGAATTGTTAAGTTTTGTTTGTCTTTGTTAAAATAACAAACTGATCTCAGTAATGTTTTGCATTGTAATAATTGTAAAAGTTTACTTTTTTTAAGTATATTTGAATTATTTTCTGTTATTTTTCAATGAAATTTTTTGTCAAAAATTGTGTTTTAATTTGTTATTTGGCATACATTTGAAAACCGGATTATCCGGTTTTTTGCGAATTTCAAAAAAAGCAACCGGTTTTTTTTAAATGCCATTTTTCGAATAATTCGAAAACCGGTTTTGGCAAAAACCCGAATAATTGATCACCCTAATAGAAACTCAATCGACGGGCAAGTAATACACACTACTTAAGAACTGTGAAAACTGCCATACATAAGATAACGAATTCGGATGTGGGTTCATACTGGGTAAATGGCCCATACATCTGGTCTTCAGCCACTGTCGGCATGAAGACGATATATTACTACACCACAATGATTTGTGTAAACGCCCCAAGTGAGGACAATGACATGAACACTTAAGATGCATTCTATCTATACAAATCCATTGCCAGGCCATGACAATAAAATTGTTCTGGTACATTTTATTGCTACAACAGGCAACTTAGTATACATTACAACACATCCGACAGCGAATTCAGACTAGTAAGCTTTGCGTCGGCAAGAAATATGTTAGTGAGTGAAGCATCATACTTACGTGCAGTGCCAAAAAAGATGGCAACATAACGTACAGGAAACTAGTCATTGCAAGTCTGCGTACTCCTATGATAGCCAATGCCTATTCTAACCACATCACTCAATTAATGCAAACACACGCCTCTTATATCGATTTCATAATGTTGCAGCTTATTGTGCATTAAGTGTCCACTGTCCGACGGAAGTACCCAGCTATAAAAAACCTGTATTGCGTATCGTCTGAGAAAGTGGATGCTGCATTCAAGGCAACAGTTATGATTGAAAAGAGATCGTATGGGACGTCTTAGTTATATATAATTTTGATTTCTACCTTAATTTGTATTTCCATAATTAGAAAAATTCCATAATTCATTTAACTGTCCGTTAAGTGAGTAACTGTGCTTAGGTGTGTAGGCACCACCACTAGTTTTGGATGTTGTTCTTGTGTCATGTTTTCTTTACTGCAAAAGAATGCAATAAGCCAGTTTTGAGTACTGCACGCGCAATAGCGACTTTTACTTAAAGGATTTTAATTATTTTGTTTTAAAAGGAGCTTTCGATATTTGCTATTGATTGTATTCATTGCTAATTAATAAGAAAACAGCTTTCACAAAAACGCAAACAAACATTTCAATAAACAGTTGAAGTCTTGAAGGGCAAAAACAATTAATGAACAGAATAGACAATGATCCTGACAACAGCAGACAACATCGATAACATTATGGTGTTTCTTGCATTTCTTAATTATCTCTTTCAATGGCAGTAAAAAAAATCGAAGACAAAAAAAAATAAAAACCCTTTTTCAACTAATAAAATTGCAATGCTTTGATGATTGCTTCATGTTTAATATTGTTTGGTGCGATTTTCTAGATTTCTATTTTAAGGCTACGAGTTTACAATCCTTATGCATTCCATCATGACCCTTCTCTCTCTCTCTCTCCACCAACCAGGAAATTCACATTGCAATTGCATTTTAATGATTAAAATGACTTTGCTTCATATTGTAACCAGGTCTGAATTCAGCTTTTGCGGCTGGCGATATAAATGCCAGCAAAAGGATCTGTCAGTGCCTAACTAAAGCACAAGTAAAATAAATGTGCCAGACAAAATCTACATTGCCAGGCCACAACAATGGTAACAATAATTGTTTATCTAAAGTTCATGGAACTTTCGAAGAACAAAAGAGACAACTTTTATGTTAATAGATTTTTAACGTATTTAAGTTTCACTCACTGTTGAAGTTTGATCTTAACCTGCGTAAAGTGAAAACTGGATACTTGTTAATTTAATGAGATATTCTGAGTAAAACGGGTCAGTTCGTTGTACCTACGGGTATTTAAGCAAACTATAGATGTACGTACCTGAAAAGAGAGGAAACATTTCACTTAGTAGAGTAATGTTTTGGAATTGTGTATGTTACATGAATTAAAGTATTGTCATTATGAAGGCACATTTAGTTTGGACTAAATTTAAGAATGCAAAAGCATTATTATGAGTTCTTATACTCTCACATATGTTGCTGAGGGTATATAACATTTGATACGAAAAACAAGTACGTATGAACAAACATACTTGAATGGTATTAATTTCTCATAAAGTATGTCCTCCACGACCGAGAATCCCATATACTTACTTACTTACTTAGCTGGCACTACTTGCAATCCCATTGGATTAAATACCGCACGTAGAAAAATATTATAAGCGCATCAATCTTCTGCGCTTCTTCTCTTCTTCAGTAAGTCACGCCAAGTTTTGTAAGGTTCTCAGTAATCTGGTCTTTCCAACGGAGTGTCCATCGAGTTCATTGTCGAAGACTTTTCGAGCTGGAGCAATTCGTCCATGCGTTCAACATGACCTTGCCAACGCAACCGCTGCACCTTAATGCGTCTGACCACGCAATGTCAGTGTACAGCTTATGACCTTTAACGATGATGGTCCCATATATTT
The DNA here is from genome assembly GCA_964034835.1 of Muscina levida. Taxonomy (NCBI): domain Eukaryota; kingdom Metazoa; phylum Arthropoda; class Insecta; order Diptera; family Muscidae; genus Muscina; species Muscina levida. The sequence goes on from OZ035881.1 coordinate 104,515,392, forward strand.
AACGGAGTATTTTCTCTCGAATTCTGCAAGAACCGATTCATCCGCTTGTGTCATAACCCACGATTCTGAACCATATACTAAAACAGGTAGAACCAGTATCTGGTATAGCTTAAATTTTGCTCGTCGAGAGAGTGTTCTGTCATTGAATCGTTTGCTTAGTCCGTAGCAGCATTTATTAGCAAGCAGGATTCTTCTCCGGATTTCAAGGCTGACATTATATGTTGTGTTGATGGTGGAGCCTAGGTAGATAAAATTATCTACCACGTTGAAATTATAGTTGTCAACGTTCACGTAGTTTCCCAAAGGAGTAGATTCGTTGTTTGTTGAAACTAATAACTTCGTTTTGTCCTCATTCACCGTTAGACCCATTTTCGCCGATTCCCGCGGTTTTCTACCGATGATGTCGACGTCATCAGCGTACGCGAGTAGCATGTGGCTTTTGTTGAATATCGTGCCACTCGTGTTTACTGCAGCTTTCCTCGTTCTCATCTCCATCACTATGTTGAAGAGGTCTCACGATAGGCCGTCGCCTTGGTTTAGGCCTCTTCTGATACAGAATGGCTCCGTAAGGTCCTTGCCAATCTTCACTGAAGACTTCTTGTCAGTCAGCGTCATTCCGCAAGTTCGTATCAGCTTCGCAGGTGTAGCAAACTCAGCCATGTCTTCGAGTAATTTCTGCCGTATCGGACTGTCGAAGGCAGCTTTATAGTCGACGCAAAGATGGTACGTGTTGATCTGTGTCTCTTGGGTCTTTTCCCGGATTTGCCGAAGTGTGAATATCTGGTCAGTTGTTGATTTACCAGGTCTAAGGCCCGATTAGGTTGGATAAGATTGGCTTTAGTCTTTCACATAGCACACTCGACAGGACCTTATATGCGATGGGTAAAAGGCTGATCCCGCGGTAGTTGGAGCATACACTTGGATCACCTTTTTTAAGCACACGACAAAATACGCTTAAATTCCAATCGTCGGGCCAAACCGTGCGCAGTAGCTAGTGCATGCTCGTTATCAGCTCCTCGCTAGTTTCTGGTTCCACTGACCTTCCCACTGCGAAGATAACCAGCCTAAACCCGTTGTCTGACGTGTCAGTATGCAGCCTGAATTTGCCGCTCGATGGACCAAGACCATCTTCCCTTCCTATTTTTGCATTAAAGTATCCCAGAACTATTTTAATTTCGTGACCAGGGCAGCGGTCGTATGTTTCCTCTAGGCTCGTAGAATGCACCTTTAATTTCCTCGTCTTTATCTTCCGTCGGGACATGAGCACAACTCAGCTTGTTGTAGAAATATTTCGCATTGATGCGGATTGCGACTATTCGATCATAAACAGGATTGAATTGCGAGACAAGATGTCTGAGTCTCTCGCCAACTACAAATCTACAACCAAATTCGTGCTTTAAGGCATGACAGCTGTAATATGTGTCGCAATTTTTACGTCGCGAGCATCCTTGTCCTGTCCATCTCATCTCCTGGATAGCGGTGATGTCAGCCTTATATTTTTTGAGGACATTCGCCAGTCGGTTAGTGGCACCTTCTCTATAGAGAGTCAAGACGTTTCAGGTGAATATCCTTAAATCATTGTCCTGATTTCGTTTTCGGGGGTCGTCAACATTTAAAGGGTTCCGTTTGTTATTTTTTCTTTCTCGTGTTTTCATAGCCAGTAAAGGAGCTGAAGGCGGGTGGCTAGCCCAACCATCAGGTTTCGTCGCTCACTATCAGCCGATATTCATGATAAAAAAAATATCACGAACACCGTTGCCCAGGTGTCATCATGAAGGAGGTTGTGAGTCGGTTTGAGATGCAAGATTCACTTTACATCCCAACGGCACCCGAGAATCCTATATTCATCTCATTAACTTGTTATCTTAACTTAATAAAACTTTAAGTTAAATTTACCTTTAAAGAGACATAAATAATTTGTTTTTAATTTTTAATTGAAATTAGAATTACAAATCACCAACATGCTACAATAGCAAGGACATATGCCACAGAGACATCATGCATGTAGCACTGAACCTTTGTAAGCCCCATACCGCAAATTATCTAACGATGTCGAAAGTTGAAAGTCCATACAACTTTTAAAGTGATAAGCAACATACATATTTTACTGGCCATAACCGGCATTTGGTTGCACTGTGGGTGATGGTAGACGAACGAGAAAGCAAAATATGAGATGTCAGTAATCTCGTTTATTATTTAATAGAAATTTATTAACAACAACTAAGGCAGCGGGCATAGCAACGACAATGATAAAGACAGGCAAACAGGACTTAAATAAACAAACAGGAAAAAAGGACACCACAGTAGCCAATTTCTAGCACATGTACACCAATATCCTTTTGTACACAGCTAGAAACTCCCAAATGTAAATAGAGCTGAACGACCACACTACACAAATTGTTGCTGCTGTTGTTTTGTGGGTAAAGGCAGGGCAAAGATGTTGTAACAGATTTAAGACAAAAAAGATGAGAAAGTACCGAATTTCTGACTGAGGGAAACTTTACTTAAATTAATGACTATGATGGTTTGTGCAAATGATTTTTATCTCTGAAATTTTTTGGGATGTTCACGAGGGGTATCTGACAAAGGAACCTGAAATAATTAGTGTTGTTTAGTGATAAATTTCACATGATATCGCTGAGAGGGTATCAAGTAAAATTTTTCACTGGGTGCTTGTTTGCTAAATTCCTTTTCAGCCGTTAAAGTATAAGGTGATATAAAATATGCAAAGATTTTAAATAAACTCTAAGCTGTGTAATTTGACAAAGTTTATTGTACATATTTTTACACATGCATATAAAATAGGTCTTTATCTCTTTCTTGTTTAACGGGAATAACATACAATGGACAGTCATTAAATAGCACAGGTAGAAACTAATTCCAAGCTCCTCGGTCTTATGCGCTCCATAGTAAGTTCGTCTCATAAAGTTAAAAAAAAGCTGGAGCATTTTTATTCATTCGCATAACATGTCTCTGTATGGGCATGCGTTCTATTTTGACGCGCTTTCCTACCTCGACATCGTTATTCTGCTCATGATTTAAAAGCGGCCTGTACTATGCGTTTAAGGTGATGGGTCCAACTTACATTTCAGAGGATCTTTTACTAGTGCACCCCAGAAAAGATTCATCCGCTCATGTTATTATCTTAAAATTCCTATCTGCAAGACAGCTATATCCTAGTCCCGTTCATCTCACTTCGAACATGGCGGTAATGTTGGACCTATATTGCCAACATTTGGGGTTCTCTTATATTTTATAGGTGTTTTCATAATATTTTGTATATTTTTGTATATAGTGGCTTGCGGTAAACGGATGTCCAGTAGCATAGCTCGGAAAACACATATCAGAACCTCCGCAAGTGTTTTTGGTTATTCCCAAGTGAATAACGATCAAAAAACTCATATTATGAAATCCCAATCCCCTAAGGATTCACTCCTTTCCTTTATATAGAAAGAAAATCTTAATTTCCTTTTACACCCCATGAATGAGGTATGGGATACTTCTCGCGTTTCTATTTTTAGATGCACAACAAACGGCACCTACTTGTTTATCGACGTCACTATTTGAGAAGCTTTTACAAGACATGCCGATTGACTCGACAGTTATACTGCGACGTTGCTGTCGACAACAATGGGCCGGCAATGAAAGAAAAATATAGGTGACTGAAGGCAGGAATCGAACCCGGGATCTCTCGCATGGTAGTCGTGTGTTCTAACCACTTCGCCACGGCCGGTCCTTTATATACTTGTTCTTTATGTACTTAGATTTCTAAATGTGTATCGTCGCTACGCCGACTAAAACAGTCGTGTTTTTTTTTGAAATACTTTTCAGGAGAGTCAAAAAATTTATTTATTTGGAACATTTCCACACATTATATACATAACTGATACTAATAACTTCGAAACCAATCAAGATATCGCGAAAGGGATTAATGAGTCGATGGACAACCAAATGAGCTTTAAAGTATGCAATAAACCAGTAAGAAAGTTTCAGTCGGGCGACCCGACTTACATATACCATCACCCTCAGTAAAATAAAAAAAATTGCTATTATATTGATATTATTACTCGATTTCTAAAGTGGGTGGAGTGGTAAATTTGTATGGGAGGTACTAGAAGGGGCGTGTCTAGACTTCTAGGTTTATCCTCCAATACTTTATCCTGTTATAGCTTTACTTAATACAGAGTTTGGGCACGATAGCGTTGGATGTTTCCATCTCCGAAGTGGGCGGAAAGGTACATTTGTATGGGAGGTACCAGAAGGGGCGTGGCTAGACTTCCAATTTTTTTCCCAAAACTTTATCCTGTAATAGCTTTACTAAGTACAGAATTTGGGTACGATCCCGTTGGGTGTATTGATATTATAACTCGATTTCTAAAGTGGGCGGAATGATGTATTTGTATGGGAGGTACCAGAAGGGGCATAGCCATGTAGCCCATTTGCAATACCGTAAGTAGTTTTGGGGAAATATTAACTCGTGCAAAATTTCAAGACATTTGGTTGCGTCTTTCGAAAGTTATCGTGCGAACCAGCCGGACAGCCACCAGACAGACAGACAGACAGACGGACATGGCTCAAACGACTTAAAAAGTCATGAATCGAATTTGGTTCAAAGAAACCTAGGGTCTAAAGTCACTCCTTCTATGTGTTACACTTTTGGGTCGTATCAAATGATATATACCCTCATCCCTAAGGGTGATGGTATAAAAATGCGAAAAATTACACATAACAGATTTGTTACGATGACGAATATGACGTTTTTCTGATTTCTAGACGAAGCAAGTGATACATTTGCACCGGGTTTGAAGCCACCATCGCGATTGCGACAAGCGATACTTTTTTAACCCATTATTACCTCGGCCATATGCCCATTTCTGCAATATCTCCAAATCAATTTCCGTTAACAACAACATCACAAAAAGCTAAATCCTACAGTTTTTCTCCCCTAAAGACCCCACGCATACTAACACGTGCGCTGGCAATCCACATCCTCAACATATAAATGTTTTGTATGTGTAATTTTATTTTGTTCCAGCTCAAGTGTCTGAACTTTTGTGCATGTTGATGACTTTTTCTCAATGTTGCCAACAAATTAACAAACAGCCAACATAGATGATAATAGGAGAATCTGCGCCGACCATCGAGGAGCTGTGTCTGCTGGCTGGATTGCAAAAGGTTGCCTTCCCAAAGCGCACAACGGGACAATCCTTTGTAATAGGATTATTAAATAGTTATGAAGATGCCATAGGATGTGGCAAACACCCGGTAACAAGCAACAGAGAAATAAAGACAACTGCGCCCGATATCAGGATGGATGTCAAGTTTCTCTGTATGTCCCAAACGCAGTTACCAATGAAACTTTTGACTTTTCCTCAGTGACAGTGGCACAGACTTACGTTGCAGATAATATTACGGCACAGCGACTTTCGTAGCTTAAATTTGTCGTCACAATATCTCGTGTGTTTTCCTGCCCATCCCCCCACTACTTTGCAGTTGCCCAGGATTCGAAAGAAGAAAAGTTACCGTCTGTTTTCAAATACTTTTTACCTATGACACTTTCATGGTCCACAGCGACGACCAAACGTTTCGGTTATGTTGTATACTTTTGCTTAGGAAAACAAACTGCAACCGAAATTTAAAGAAAGATTAGAACCGAACAAGCCATACGCAGAATACAAAAGACTTATCTTTGTTTTTCGTGCCTTCTTGCTGGAGGAGTGGAAGTCCAAACTATTTGTTTGCAGTTTCGGAAAATATTATCACTAAAGTGTTGCCAATTTGTGAAAAAGAAAACAAGTATATAAAAAGTGTAGATTTGTGTGTGTGGGGCTGTATTTTTGTGCCAGCAGTTTTGTGCATCAACCGTTGCAAAAGCAGTCAGAAGCTGCATTGGACAAACTTAGCTTTATAGCAAAAATCTCACATAAGTTCAATGAGGTGAAACTAAGATAACAATTGGCATTTAAAAGATTTATATAAATGAATCGACGGCAATACAAGGAAAAGTGAAGGAACAAGTTTTGGGTAAGTACAGCGAGATCTAGGCTAAATAAATAGTTAGCAAATTCACAGATGCCAGCAGAATCACACCCAATATTTTCTGCTTGTTGTAATGCTATCTAAGATCCTAAGTTATGCGACTTTTTAATATTGCAAAAGCTAGCAACAGTTACTGATGTTAGGACATTAACAAAACTAATCTTAATCTCTATAAGTGTGAAGTAAATGCTAAGTGAGTCATGCCAAATAATCTGTGAATCCATTGAAATCAACAGCCAGATTTCAAGCTTCAGGTTCTTACTTTCTAAGATGATAGAACGTGGACCTTTTCGTTCCAAGAATTTCAAAGAATTCTCCTAGACACCCACTTTCTTAGCAATGAGTTAAACACGCGTCATTAGCCAGAAAAGTCAGGTAAAAGTCCGCCTAGCTCAAATACATTTCGTTCGATTTTTAATAGGAAGAATCTGATATGGGGCATCAAAATGCTTTAAACCCGATACTTTCTAGAGAATCACCGTTTACGGGATTTTTAATGAAAGATGACGGAACGTGGACTTTGTTGTCCCAATAATCTCTTAGAATTCTCCTGGACACCAATTTGTGATTTTTCTTTACATGCATTCACAGAAACAATATCCTTCCGAGATTTTGGAAATATTAATTACAATGTACTATGGGAAGAATTTTACAAGATAGATTGGAATATTACATATTACCTCATATCAATAGATGATCAATTAAGTTTTTTGGAAAATAATACAAAATATTTGCTTGATATGGCTGTACCTGAGAAAACCAAAATAATTAGTAGTAAGAAAAAAGATTGGTTCACAACAGATATTAAAGTTTTGATAGAAAAGAGGGACATGGCGTATTCGCGTTGGAAACGGTTTAAAACAAATCAATTACTTGAGAACTACCGTGAAGCAAGAAAACTTGTTAATCGAAAGATTAAGGAGGCAAAGCGCATTTTCTTTGCTCGAAAATTTAACAGGGCGTTGGATACTCAACGTACATGGAAAGTAATTCGTGAAATGGGTATTGGCAAGGAACATAGTTCGCCGAACAATATGAATATTGATCCTAATGAGCTAAATGATAAATTTGTTAATATAAGCATGTATAATGCTGACCACACATATTATGCCAATTATTATGATAACGCTCTGCAGGGTATTGATTTTTCATTTCAATGCGTTACTCAAAATGATGTGTTATTAAGTTCCTTATCAATATCTTCCAATGCAGTTGGAGTTGATAATATTCACCCTAGATTTTTTAAAATTTTACTTCCACAGCTTCTTCCTTACATTACTTTTATTATAAATAAGATTATTACATCTAGCTATTTTCCCCTCAGATGGAAGCAAGCTAAAATTATACCTTTACCCAAGAACCACACTGAATACCGCCCTATCGCTATCCTTCCATATCTTTCCAAAGTTTTCGAACGGATTATTAAAACCCAAATAAATACATTTTTGTCATCTTATAACCTTCTGACAAATAAGCAGTCCGGTTTCAGATCGAAACACAGCTGCAAAACTGCCCTAATTGACGTGATAGATGATATAAGAAACGAGGTATATGCGGGTAATGTTACCTTGCTAGTTTTATTGGATCACTTCAAAGCTTTTGACACCGTTGACCATACGATACTTATGCAGAAACTGGAGAAAATTATGAAATTCTCTTGCCCATCATTGAATCTTATGCGGTCTTACCTCGAAAATAGATCGCAATATGTTGTAGTCAATGGTAATCGATCAGAATCGCGTTGGGTAAGAAGAGGTGTACCTCAAGGTTCTATTTTAGGACCGATTCTTTTCTCTATATATTCTAACGACATACCTTCAATATTGCATAGGGCAAAGGTTAGAATGTATGCTGACGACGTCCAGTTGTATTCAAGTGAAGAGCGTGCAAATTTTGAAAGATGTGTTTCCATTTTAAATGAGGATTTAAATTCGATTTCCAGTTGGGCAATTAAAAACGGACTGTGTATAAATCCAAACAAATCTAAATGTTTGATTATAAAAAGAGGCAATGAAGTGGTATTAGGATCTTATCCCGATATCGTTATTAATGGTGATCCAATCGAAGTTGTCGCTAATGCTAAAAATTTAGGCATAATTTTTAACAGTAAATTGACTTGGAATGACCACATTATATCTGCCTGTGGAAGAACTTTTGCAAAGCTAAGAACATTATGGATTACACAGCATTTTACACCTTTTAATATTCGAATGCTACTGGCTAAATCATACCTTATTCCTACTCTAACGTACGGCTGCGAAATTTTTTCGAGTTGTGATTGACAAAGTCGTAGAAAATTAAATTCTACCTTTAATGCTATTACAAGATATGTTTATTGTTTAAGAAAATTTGACCACATAACGCCATTCCGCTCTAAAATACTTAATGTACAATTTGACGATTTCATGAAAATAAGATGTCTTTTATTTCTTCATAACGTAATAACTTATTGTGAACCGTCCTACTTATATGATCGATTACGTTTTGGCATTTCTAGAAGAAGTAGAATTTTAGTGCAATTTCAATACAGATACTCGGAATCTGAACGTCAGTTTTTTATAAACGCAATACGATTGTGGAATGCATTACCAATTAACTTAAGGCAAATACATAATACTACACAGTTTAAGCGTTTGATTATAGAATTTTTTAATCAATGAAATAAAATAAAACTTTTTTTTGTTCTTAGACAATTATGAATCATGCGATAAAAATATGTTATGTAATTTACACGTTACTTGTTAGATGTTAAATGTTTTTTTACCAAACTATATTTTCATTGTTTAATGTTTAATTCAATATGTTATAGAATTTAATCGTTTGTTGTTTGATGTTAAATGACTTTTTTAAACAGATTTTGTTTTTATTATTTAATGTTCAATGTCGTTCTGTTAATTTTTAATATATTTGCGTAAAATTAATCATTATTAATTATTTATATTTATTTATTATTTAAAATACAAAACTTTAGAAATAAGTTAATATATAAGGAAATATGTTGTAATATTATGATTCAGACATCCCTGCACTATAATTATAAGACTGTACGTCTTGTTGTGCAGATTGCCCAATAAATAAACTAAACTAAACTATTTTCTAAACAATGACTTGTAACATACACTTGTCAGAAAACAGAAAAGTCAGGTTGAAATACAGTTATTTTGATAGTGAACAGGAAGAATCTAATATGGGCCATATGCCGCCAAATGTCACTATGTGGCAAATACTGAGCCAACATATTCCTATGGCATCGTACCACTTAGCGCCATTCTTAACATCTGGACTTCTGATATCATGGCTGGATCGGTTGCCAGTTCATCCCTGGTGAGAATCATAGTGACATTAAACTATCGCATCATCTTGGATATGCTTAACTACTATACCGGATCAATTCAAGAAAAAACGGACTGTCAAATCCCTTTCCAGAAAACAGTCACAGGAGGTGGATACCAGTAGTATCCGATTATTAATGGATGGATCAAAGTCGGTCGAGAGAATAAGCTATGGCATCCATTCACCGAGCCTTAATATACAAATTTCCTACAAGCCGCCAGAGCATTGGTACCTGTTTTAGACAGAAATCACTGCTATTCTAGAAGTTGTTGAACTACTGATAAATAGTGGCAACGCACACATATGAATCTGCATCTGCACAGACAGACAGACAGACTGCTTCTAAATCCCTGGAAAGGCTGCTTCTAAATCCCTGTAATTTTTACGTATTTTGACATAAGGCTTATATGAGTATCGGGACACAGTGACATTCCGGGAAATTCCTTAGCGGATGAGCTAGCTAGATAGGGTACTACGGCACAGATTCTTCAACCGATAGAAAGTGTTGGTATGTCGATATCTACCTGCCGACTGCACATCTGGCAATTGACCCATAGTATATCCAATGACCCAATTGACCCATAGTATATTCTCTGGCCGCAGGTGAATAAAAAGAGGATTGAGCCACTAGTTAAGTTGTCGTGAGCTATGATATCCGAAATAACACGCATTTATTTTAATAAAGCGTTGCTAATATGCAAGAATGTGATTATTTCTGCCAAAATTTGTTTTAGACAAGGCAGGGCAGGACCTTTTTACACAAATTTGGTTTAAAAGGTCACATCACTTATACGGCTGCATTGGCTTCTTACTATACACATTGGGTCAAAAAGAGGGCAAAAGTGCAGAATATGGAGCGGGAACCCAAAAAAAAAAAAATAACAAAAATGCCACTCCCCCCCAAATACGCCCTAAAATACGAAAATCAAGGTCAAAGTTGGCGCAAATGCCCACGGGGCCCCTTGGATTCTATGATAACCCCCCTTGTGTGGATACTCATTTTGAAGTTCCTATGGGTCTCCTGGGCCGAGTTAGAGCCATTTAAATTTCCGGGATATACTAAAAAAAATATTTAAAAAATGTGAAAAAATCTTGGAAAAAGTTAAAAAAATGTAATTAGTTTCGTTGTCTTGAACACATTATGATCCAAGACGAATGCGGTGGAGGGCTCTAACTCGGCCCAGGAGACCCGTAGGAACTTAAAAATAACATCGTTGGATTCGTCTCGAAAATATCTTTCATGTGAGTATCCACACAAGAGGGTTATCATAGAACCCAAGAAACCCCTTTTTTTTTGGGCCCCCAGGGTCCCGTGGGCCTAAGCGCCAACTTTGACCTTGATTTTCGTGTTTTAGGGCGTATTTGGGGGGGAGTGGCATTTTTTTATTTTTTTGGGCTCTCGCACCATATTCTGTACTTCAGCCAAAAAGAGTTTTTCCGCTTTCCTTGAGTGATTTGCCCAACAAACCTACACAGTTTAAATGCGGTGGTCACGTCGCTGTACAGAATATTGCAAATTATTTACACTATTGGTGTAGTTTTAACTTTGAGATTTGAGTTCTAAAAGATTTAGTGCACTATCGTATAATGATTAAAAGAGCCAAAACGTGACAAATTCATCTATACGATACTTACTAACTTCGAATCGATATTAAATTATTATTTCATGTAACTTGACATAACGAATGATGCAGAACTTCTTCTTTTTGGGGCTACTTTCACGTGCAGTTTTCAGAATTGAGTCTTAAAATCATGTGTTGTAATGTGCAGTCTACAATAAAAACAAAAACTGCTGCCACCCAAAGTTATCGTTACAATTATATATTAAACTTCGTAGCAATAACGAATTAAGGCAAGACAATTAATGAAAATGCATCGTTTTGATTTGAACTACTACGACTTTACTTAAGGTTTACTTATTCAAACATCCCAACAAAAGCAACTTCACGAAAATTTAACTCTCACCTGCCAACCGGTAATACTAATAATTTTTAGCTACAACACGTCGAATATGCGCGAAATTCATATCGTCACTATTTGCAGGATTCGAGAATCTACCAATATGAGAATCTAAAGCCAAAGGACAATTTTACAAATGAAATTAGGAACTGTTCAAAAAAATTGAGGTTCAAATAGTTTAAAACAACTTTGTTGATGAAAGTACACTGGTTCATTTAACCAAATAAAAGGTAGTGGATATCAAAAGAAAATAGACATCCAAAAATCATTTTAACTAAACTACTAATAGTGCAGTTCGATTCCTTGATTCCTCCTAAAATTTGGATATAAAATAATTTGCTTTTAGTTTAACAAATTAATATAGAAATTGTGTCTTTCTTTGAACCCTATACAAATAAGCCTTAAGTTTAAAGCAACAATTTCGCCTTATATGTATATGTAGCTGTTATTTTTAAGCTGAGAAATATTACATTAAGCTCATGTTTACAACAAGAGTGCAGTAAGAGGGTGTTTTGAAATCAGTTCACCTGCCTTAGGTTTCAGTACTAATTTTATTCCTCAGCTATCTATTGCATTCTGAATTTGTTGAAACAATATCTGTAAGTAACAAACTATTTTGATACTCGACTGTTTCTAATTTTACGTTGCGATGTTTTGTTTTACGACCCTATATGCCTACATTACCATAAAGATATCGAATATTTTAATCAAATTTAACAATTTTCCACACACAAAAAATTATTGGCAGTGTATAACGAAAGTATAAACACACACATAACCAAAAGAGTGGACATCCTTGCTGAAAAGTTTTTCTTCCACCAGAGTGTTGTACATGTGTCCATGGTAAGCCATTATACTTTTCTGCTTAAAATCGTAGAAAATGTTTTAAAAGCCGGAACCCAACTACAAAAGCTTTGTTGCTAATGGGCACACACATATGAAAGTACTTAATTACGTAAAGTTAATAACAAGAGTAAGAGGGAAATAACAATTAGCGCTGTTGTTGTTCGTAAGTACCAGTAAAACAAAACTAAAAATGGTCTGTAACTTGTTTGAGGTAGTACGAGTCATCATTTAAATTAAAAGGCGATCATTTTCGGGTAGTGTTGGCTAACACATACTTATGGGCATGCATACCCAGCAGCGGAAAAGACGAGGCATTATAAAAATATGCCAACAAACATGCCTTTAAAGGAAGTTTGTTGACATTCAAATACGCCTTCCTTTTCCAGGCATGTATACAGGCTATAATAAGTCCTTCACTAAGCCTAATAAAAAATTCTATACCCATGCACATTTCGCTTCTCAAATGAGACCTGCAATGAGGCCTCTTACTAGGATGAGAATAGATCCCGCAAACATGCCTCTTTTCCTTCTTAAAACTGGCCTGTGAGCAGCCCTACTGTGTACCCTACAAAAATACCATAGATGCGCACAAAGGGCATGCAAACTTTCTTGCCTTAAACAGGCCTGTTGACAGTCCTGTTAGTAGAAGGCATAATTTACGTTCATAGCCATGCACTTGTGACTTCTCCGATTAGGCCTGTTGACAGGCCTTTTAAGGGAAGGTAAGACAGATGCTGTTGTTTATGAGAACCACATATCCACATATATGCTATTTGTCGTACAACAACTATATCACGTGATAGCCGAGTAGGTAGCATGCCGAACTATGAGTACTGAGGTCGCGAGTTCGATTCCGGCTGATGGAGTTAAAAAAAATAGTTATTACAAATTGTAATAAATATTGTATTAAAAATTTATAAAAAGTACGAAATCATTTAATATGGAAATAATTCGCATATTTTTTTTTATTTAAGTCCTTCTATAAATGCTCTTTTGCAGGCCTGCAAGCTGGTCTGCAGTAGCAATGCCTCATAGAAGGCCCTTGTTATTAGGACTCCAAGCAGGACATACTAGGCATGCCTACTGAAACGCCTTCAATGAGAAAGGAAATGTGCAGGCCTTGCCTGCCTATGGCGCCCTATGTTAATTTGAAATGAAGACTGCATTTGAAGGGTAGGGCTTCTGACTGCCTTTGCAGGCCTGTGAGAAGGCATGCAAAGCCCAATTTTTTGCTTCTGGGTACGTATACTACGTTAGTATGTACGTTCATAAGTGCCCAGAAGGAAGTTTCGTCATAACCGACTTTGTCGTCAACGACAATCTGACCGACAAAATACTAATGTTGTCGTGCATCAGACACAATCAACAAGGTCTAAGGAAAAAAATATGTTGCTGTGATAATAGGAACAAGAGAATGCAATGTAACGGGCCATGAAATTGAAGAATGGAAAGAGGACGTAAAAAATATTCAGATTATTAAAAACAGCAGTGCGCGACGTTTCATGTATCGTGCTTGATTGTATAAGCGACATGTCTCTTATATAGGCATCAACGACATTGTGGCTCATCAGGTCTTGCATTACAAAGCGGACACTTGTATGAAAATTTCGTCGACGATTTCCTACTGGGTAAGGCTGCCTATTCGCTTGGACAACCGTGAACACTTGGGAGCCTAAAAACATTAATTATACTGTACACAAAACCATGTGCAATATTCCGAACGTGTACGTCGGTAATAGTCTTACATATTCGGGAGTGAGGAAGAGAAAAATCGCGTTACAGAATTGTAAATGAGTGGGATCTGCATGTAAAGCGTAGAAATTGGACCAATATTTGTATTATGACTGTTCCTAATAGTCAAATTTTAATGTAGAGCTACCTTTGTATTAAATGATCATTTGACTTATCTTATCCCAAGTATCTTAGGACCAAATTCGTTTCAGGACTTTTTAAGACGATTGAGCTATGTCCGTCTGTCTGGCTGCTGGCTGGCTGGCTGGCTGGATGGCTGGATGGCTGGTCAGCAGGATAACTCGAGTAAACCTAAACGGATCGGTATGAAAATTTACCAGTATTAATATTTTCCAAAACGAACTTATGGATTGTAAATGGGCAAAATAGCCCGACCTCTCTGTTACCTCCCATACAAAATTACCTAATTTTGGATAATCTATAATTCTTTCATAACTTCCAAGCGGACGATCGTAGGATATTTAAATTTGGTCAGTTTATTTATCTTGCAAAAGTAGACAAACCCTGAGAAAACCGAAACCTTTGCCATACCCCTTCTGGTACCTCCCATACAAATGACCTAATTGACCCTCATAGTTTTACATACATATCGTTTTTGTAAGTAAACTGAAATTACTCAAATGTAGAGCGAACATCACGCTTATGAAAATGAGACTCAAGAATGGATATGGACTTTATCGGGTCACACCTTCTTGTACCTCCCAAACAAAATGACCTATTTTTGGAAAATTAATATTTCTCTCATAACTTCCAAACGGACTTTTGGGGGGTAATGAAAATTGGTCGGTTAATTTATATTGTTTTAGGAGGCGAAACCACAGAAAACCTAACTATTTCACACAACCCTTCTGGTACCTCCCATACAAATGACCGAACTCATCCCCATAGTCTTACAAACATATTTTTTTTTGTAAGTACACTGAATTCAGTCAAATTTTTCGTAAGTTGTATGCATGAAAATTTGAGTCAAGAATGAATAAGGACTGTATCGGCTCATCGCTTTTGGTTCCCCCTATCAAAATTACCTTTTTTTGAAAAACCAATATTTTTCACATAAATTCCAAACCGGCACCTATACCTCCTACACAAATAAGTAAAGTAAAGATTTTGCAAGGGAAAAATTATACATAAGTAATTTTATTTTAATTAAAAATCTATTTATTTCAATAACTCAAGACTTCTACAATATCTTACATTGGGTGATGGTATTTATCAGTCAATTTACCTGACTGAAACTTCTGTACTGGTTTTATAATGGTTTTATGGTTTTTTTTTAGTCCAAAGTCGGATCAAATAATATGAAATATCATGTGTAAAAATACATTTAGAATACATAATGTCTACGGAGACCTATATTAAATTTGTCTAACCTCTAGCTCCCGCCCTTATGGGACATTTTAGGCCCAATTTTGAAAAAAGCTTAAAATACAACTTTGGAGGAAAGTCAAGGGTAAGAATCTTCGATAGAATATTCTTTGGGAAATTTCACTAAGGGTCATCGAAGACAAAAAACATCACGAGTTAAAGGTTACAAAATAAAATCAAAATTAAATTTTCAGAAGTCTACACACTACTTTGTGAGTCAACCAAACAAATATCAAACGGTAGCATTTGACCTCAGGAATAAAACCTTGAACTTCAATTTGCTCCAATATGTAAAAATTATTATGTTAAAGTGGTTTGAAGTTGGATTATTTTGGTCAATAGTCGAATCAACGTATATGAATAATCATGTATAAAATTACCTTTGCGATAGTTTATGTCTTCGGAGAGCTATTTTAAAATTTTCAGGGGAATATTTCACTGAAACATTTAACCCTCCAGCTCCCACATGTATGGGACATTTTGAAATATTTTTTGTAAACCTTGTAAACCTCCTTAATGTATCCAACTGTAGTTTTAAGTATTCTTTCATTTCTAAATACTATTTACAGTCTTATTCTCTACGATAGCAACACTCCAATTAAAGGTGATTAAAAAATATATCAATCAAATGTCACTAAAATGCAATAAAGTGTATTGTGCAAATAAATTATACCCAAATTGAATTATATACAATAAAATCAGTTAAAATTGTCTTCTTTCATTACCATCTTTGCTGCAATTCCATGTTAACGAACACGATTTGTTAATTGGTCGTTAACCAATCTTATGTATAGTAATGGTAGAGCATAAAATGGAAAAGACGACAGAAAATTTATGGCACCATTTAAATGCAAAATTTCAGTTGAGATTTTAAATCCCCTTTCATTCGTTGTGAAGTATTGTCAACCCAACTCTAACGAACCGAGGAAAATAATTTAAAAGGACGTTGCCTAAATTTTCATGTCAACTATTAATATAGCGTGGTGATTTATGCGAATGTCAATATAAAAGGTCAAGTAAATTTTCATACCAACAAAGGGCACACGCACAGGCGAGCACTGCAGCAGTACGTAATGTCAAGCGTAAACAAGCAGCAGAAAAAGATGCAATCTTTACAAACATAAACACTGGTTTTTTTTTTGTTTGAAAAATTTGAGAAAGGCAGTAATAGAAAACACAAATTTTCTGCTGCTTGGAAGTCAAACACGTTAAGGACATTGATGGTGGTCGTGAGGATGCCAAATGCGTAGTAAGCTCTGAGTCCTTTGCCAAGTGGCGATGAAAGCCGAACGCAAGTTGTGAAAACTACAAAAAAACATACCTAAGTGAAAAATTCCCTAAAATTGAGAGACATTTGTCATTACTGTTTTATGATTCTTTTTGCCATTATTTCGCAAAGAATTTTCACAAATTCTGCTGTGTCGTTTAGTTCGCTACTTGCTTGTTTAAGTGGACGTAAGCCATTGCATCGTTACTCGCTTAACTACTTGCGGACATGGTAAATGGCAGTTGAAAATTTTTGCTACGGTGCAGCATTTATTACAGGCTTAGGAAGAAGCAAATGATAAATAATGCTCTCTAGAAGGTATGCAGCTTTATGAGAGTACTGCGTACCTAACAATAATGACAGTCAATTTGCGTTATGATTAAAAAAACACAATCGACAACATTATAGTTGTTGAAAAATCCTTTAAATTTTGTTATTTTATGTATTGTAAAAGCAGTATTACAAAATCACACAAAAGTGTGTAGGCCAATTAGTCCCTTGAACCACTAGATCCGTAAGTGCTAACCTTAACCAAAAATTCTTGCAATATGCCTTACAATGGTCAATCACAATAAACGCTAATTACCTACCCAAATCAATTTAATTTTACTCCATAACAAAGTAGGTACGTATGTTAAACATCATGTAAACATTATTATCACTTATACGCCACCATTAGCTTCATACTATACACATTTGACTTAAGAGAATTCATCAGGTTTTCCTTATGTCCAAAATATGTATTTTGGCCTTTGAGTACTTCAGCAAGTGCAAGTACCACTCGCATGCCTTGTTGATTTTCAGGAACGAAATTACGATTTCGTAATTCGTTCCCATTGTACATCGGAGCAAATACTTTTTCCCTATGATTTGAAAATATTTGTCACTGATCCATCATTTGATGATTTTTTTCAAGAAATGAAGGTCGAGTGTAGAGTTTTCAAATACCTCCTTTTTTAAAAAACCCGGTTTCCGAGTTATTCGAAAAATTTACTTTTTAAAAAAACCGGGGTTCGAATACAGCATTTGAAGGAAAACCGGTTTAACCGGTTTTTTTCGGTTTTTCCTAAGTTAAAAATTGAAAAAAAAATTGGTTTAACTTTTTTGTCTTTTTACTTTTTAATAAATTTTTGGAATATCTTTCATTTTATTTTTTAAAGTAGTTTTTTGGAAAGGAATACATTTCTGGAATATTTTTATTTTTGTTTTTTATACCATCACCCTTAGGGATGAGGGTATATATCATTTGATACGAAAAAAACGTGAAACGCATTAAAGGAGATATTCCATATCTCAAAAAAACTTCATTCAAGAGCAGGGTAGCACAATTTTCGGCTGATGCTTCGCGCATAGGAAATAATTCTGTCCAACGACTGCAGAGATCTTCTACTATCAAGATCCATTGATTTCCCTTATATGTTTTTGGCAAAGGACCAAAAAGGTCAACAGCAATTACTTCAAATCTTTGATTGCTTGAAACGGTATGAAGAAGTCCTGCCGGTTTCATGTTGGATGGCTTGTACCGCTTGCATTCTATGCATGATTTCACATAACTGGCAATTTCAGCCCTCATTTTAGGCCAGCTGTTGGTTCGTCATGATAATTGTATAGAATGAGACTTCTCATAGACTTAGGCACCACCAATTGTCCATTTTCCGAATCTTCGTCAGAGCAGAAACGATATAAAACACCATCGAGCATCAAATACCTACGGTTCGTGTAGCGCATGACATTTTCATCATTATTTTCAAAAGAATCTATAATTTCTCTTAGGCTATCGTCTTCCATTTGTGCTTTCCTAAAGTCTTCAGCTCCTTTTCTGGGGAAGTCTATGTGTATAGATAGACATTCGCAGCTCACATCGCTATGGCTTTGTATGGCGCAAGGGGGCCTTGATAGCGTGTCTGCAACTATATTCTGGCGACCAGGTGTATATTCAAAAGTGATGTTATATGTTTGTAGCTGTAATGCCCATCTTGCGAGACGGCCCGTTGGACTTTTTAGACTAAAAAGCCATTTAAGTGGTTGATGGTCGGTTAGAACTTGCACTTCCGATCCCTCTATATAGCCCCGGGACTTTTACACTGCCCAGACCACTGCTAAAGCTTCACGTTCCGTTTTGGAGTAGTTCCTTTCTGCGGGTAACAATAGCCTACTGGCGTATTCGATAGGGTGTTCATTTTGTTTCTCTCCCTGGATCAATACCGCCCCGAGCGCGTAGTTGCTTGCATCAGTTTTTAGAATAAATGGTAGGTCTTCCCTAGCTTGCTGCAAAATCGGTGGAGAAACCAAAAGCGTCTTTAAATTTTCAAATGCCGTGTTTTCCCGTTGCTACCAACTCCATTTAGCGCTTTTCTTTAGAAGGTCAGACATTGGCTTAGAGACATCTGCAAATGACGGGATGAACCGTCTATACCACGAACAAGTTTGAAGAAAGGACAGAAGTTCCTTCTGATTTTTCGGCTTAGGACGATCGATAATAGCTTTAGTTTTTTCTGGATCAACTTGTAAACCATTTATTGTTAATACATGACCCAGATATTTAATTTCTTGCTTACAAAAGTGAAATTTTTCCCGGTTTAGATGGAATCCAAAATTCTTAAGCCTTAAAAACGTTTGCTTTCGGTCCGAAATATGAGTATCTAATGATGATGAACATATAATAATATCATCTAGATATGCAAGCATCATAATATTGGGCAAACCTTATCTAAATTTGTCAATCAGACGTTGAAATGTCGCAGGCGCGTTTTTTAACCCAAAGGGCATCCTGTTAAAGACATATATCCCATACGGAGTGGTGAAAGCTGTTTTTATTCTGTCTTCTTCAGCGACTTTAATCTGCCAATAACCGCTTCGTAAGTCCAAAGTCGACATATATGACGTCGTTTTTGCGGCATGAAGAAGATCGTCTATTCTGGGGAGCGGGTACGTATCGGTTGTGGTTATAGCATTTAATCGCCTGTAATCTACACACAACCTAACTTTGTTGTCTTTTTTGGGAATAAGGACTACGGGGAATGCCCATGGTGACTCCATCTCCACAATCACATTCTTTCTTAGCATTTCATCTAGTTCATTTTTTAACACCATTGTCATCCTCGGAGATACACGATATGGTGGACTTGAAATTGGTTTATGAGAGCCCGTTTTTATTGAATGTTCCACTTGAGTTATCGGTACATCAATATCTTCAAAAATTTGTTTTTCCTTTTGAAGTAAATTTTCCAAAATTTCACGCTCATTTTTTTTAAGTGAATGCCTTCATCGCTGCGCAACCTTATGTCAAACGAATTTAGCTCAATAGGGTTTAACTCTTCCTTGCCATCATCATTGAATTTAACCTTCTTTAGTGGTGGAAACAGCTCTAAAGATTGTTCAACTTGAAAGTTTGAAGGAAGTGAGTCAGAAAATAGTTTTTCGATGAAATCTGGAGAATATTCATTACTTTGAGTATTTGAGTTCTCAAACCAGTTGAAAAATTGCTTTACATTAGCAGTAGACACATTATCTTTCTCTTCTATAGAAACCTTATTTATCGTACAAGCTTCTTGCATTTTAAAATCGAAATGTTTGTCTGGTTCATCCTTGAAACACCAACTTCTTTGGGCTAAATCAAGCACTATTCCACATTCTTCTAGAAAATCAATTCCCAAAAGTGTTCGATTTCCTTTTGCGTTTGGCAAACAAATAAATTGTATTCTTTTGAATCGGTTGCCAATTATAATGGATGCAGTCGTAGAGTAGACAACTTCGTTTCTAACTATGCCGTCCGCGAGTATTATCTCGGCACATACTTTATGGAATTGACAACCTTTCTGTTTTTGTTTCTCAAAAAGAAAATGTCCTGCCACGCTCGTCCTGGCTGCTGTGTCGAAATAGGCTTCACCATTCAAGCCGTTCACATTAATTTGGACCACCGGAACGTTTCTGCCTACCAATGATGCATGTAAGGAATTGAAATCTAGTTTTCCTGAGCTTGTTCCGTGCTGATCTTTGTTACAGGAAGGACAATTTGAGCGGTAATAGCCAGGGGCACCGCACCCATAACAGTTAAGCTTTGTTTCCTGTGCCTTGATGTGGGAATGCTTATCAGCTTCTTGTTTTTTAAAACAGTTTTCTACGGTATGGTTTTTCTTTCTGCAATAACTGCACTTCATTGGCTTTTTGTCAGGGAATTCAACATTGTCTAAATTCTCCTGCTTGTTTTCACTAGCTATGAGCTCAATTTCTCTTGCTTTCATTAGAAGGTCTTGGAATGTAGTAATTGAACTCCTAGATATCCTTTCTCTGATTGGCATAATAAGCTGGGAGAAAATCATGTCGATCATTATGCTTTCGGAAAGAGTTTCGGATAATTGAACGAACAATCTTCGTTTTCGGCATATAAAAGCGTCAATTGGTTCCTGATTTTTCTGCCTATCCTGAAAAATGTCGCTATAGATTCGCCAGTCTGGCTTTGGAGGTGCAAACGTTTTCCGCAAAAGTTCTATGGCTTCATTAAAGGTTTTAGCTTCACTCTGGACACCTTGCCACCACGTCGAAGCATACCCCTCAAGTAGCAATGGAAGACTTGTTAGAGCGTGAACATCAGTAAAGCCTTCTGCTTCTTTATAAACTAAAATGGTTGCAATAAAATCTTCGATTTTGCAGGAACTCCTATCACCATGGAAACTGGCGGTACATGTGCTAAATGTCGAAATTCTAGGAACCTGTCTTACGCTAAGACTGCTTAGCAACTCCCTAAACTGCGTCTCTGTAAGATTTATGTTTACAGGAGCCTGTGTTTGAGGCCTCTCTGAAGGCATATTTGGCAAATTGGCAGTGTTATTCGAATTTACACCAGGACTATCAACAACTGGGGGCGTGTTTCGAGGGCTTCTTCGCATTTTCAATTAATGTTTAAAAACGACAATTTGCTAAACTTTTACACAACTGAGCGAAGATACAACAACAAATCAACAGCTTTCTCAAAATCGGGGTCGCCGACTATGTATATTTCGAATAACCGCTGTTAGCAACAACAACACAACAACAACGCAATCGGCGTCGTCGATCGATATTACGAATAAATGTAGCTAGCTTATGTGGTAACAACAACACAACAACAAGGAAACCAATTCCTGCGGATTGTTCAGCAAAGTTGGAGTTGTCACCAGTAATTCCGTTGGGCGCCACTTGTAGGACTCAACGATTAATCATTAATTCCGCCAATTATATTACATGTAGCGAGACAGACTAGACGGAGACGTCCAAGTCGTCTATGCTTTCTCTTTATAATATTTATTTATAAAAGGGTCGTAACAGACGGCTAGCGTCCAATTACGTCCACAATTTTTAATATTTTTTAAGTATATCTTTTAAGGCAGTAAAGAGTATTTGGTTTTTTTTCCGCTGGTTTGTCTTTATTTCTGCTTTCCAGATCAAGAATGACCAAACTTATAAATTTGCTTATGCATGAAGCCAAGATTTTAACAAGAAGAAAACAAATCATTGATCCCGTTATCACTACATAGCTTAGAGAGTATAATCACAAGTTGTGAGTGATATTCTTACAAAAACAATAACATGTAATGTAACAAATTATAAGTTTGAGTTCACAATGTGGGAGATTAATATATGCAATGAGTGACAACAATGAGTGATATTTTCTCTCTCGAGATATAAAGCTTTTTGTCTCTATGCAAGAGTAGCTATTAAAAGACATACGCTCAAAATAAAATGATAGTTAATTCCAGAACAAATAAACTTAAATATTTCGTATTTTAATAAATCATAAATTGTAGTTAATATAATATATAATATAATGATAATATAATGATAATATAATGATAATATAATGATAATATAATGATAATGATAATAAAATATTCATAGCCGCTACAGTCTCAGGTATGAATATGGACTATATCGGTTCATGCCTTCTGGTACCGCCCATATAAAATGACCTATTTTTGGAAAATTAGTATTTCTCCCATAACTTTCAAACGGACACTTGGGGGGGTTATGAAAATTGGTCGATAAATTAATGTTGTGATAGGTGGCGATACTTCAGAGAAACAATCTATTTGACACAACCCTTCTGGTACCTCCCAAACAAATGATAACAAATTTCTTAGGGTTTGTCTACTTTTGCAAGATAAATAAACCGACCAAATTCAAACATCCTCCGGTTGTCCGTTTGGAAGTTATGGAAGAAATATTAATTTTCCAAAAATAGGTAATTTTGTATGGGAGGTACCCGAAGGGGTGGGGCTATTCAGCCCATTTACAATCCCATAAGTTCGTTTTGTAAAATATTGATACTGGTAAATTTTCATACCGATCCGTTTTGGATTACTCGAGTTATCCTGCTGACCAACCATCCAGCCAGCCAGCCAGCCAGCCAGACAGACGGACATAGCTCAATCGTCTTAAAAAGTCCTGAAACGAATTTGGTCTTAAGATACTTGGGGTCTAACTCGTCTCCTTTAATGCGTTACACTTTTTTTCGTATCAAATGATATATACCCTCATCCCTAAGGGTGATGGTATAAAAATTGGTCGGGTAATTTATCTTGTGATAGGAGGCAAAACCTCAGAAAACCTAAATATTTGATACACCCCTTCGCAACCTCCCATACAAATGACCGATAACCAAATTTGGATATTTAATTTATCTTATAATATGAGGTAAAACCTCAGAAGCACTAACTATTTGACACATCCCTTTTCCCATATAAATAATCGATATTGCCCCTTTTACATACATATCATTTTGTACATACACTGAATTTAGACTAGTTTTGCTAAGGTAAGCGTTCATTGTACGTTGATTTACGAAAAAAAGCAGACACTTTGTTCCTGCCCTAATTGTACCTTCTGTACAACCCAGTAGGAAGTGTTTGCAAGACATCCTCAAGGATAGGTGCATGACCATAGTAAATCGTTGATGACACGTAGGGGACCGTCTATACAAATCGTCGACGAAATTTTCATACAAGTGTCCGCTTTGTCATGCACGACCTGATGAGCGACAATGTCGGTCAAATTGTCGTTGATGCCTAAATAAGCGACATGTCGCCCACACAATCATGCACGACAATGTCGGTCAAATTGTCGTTACCAGTGCTTAATAATTTAAAATAACAAATTGATGTAGTTTTATTGAAAACATGCGATACATGAAGTCTCACGCACTGCTGTTTCCAACAAACTGAAAATTTTTTCCTTATACTTTTCTTTCTTCAAGTTTATGTCGTTATTGTTCCGTGACATTGAACATTTTTGTTTGATGCACGACAACATTAATATTTTGTCGGTCAGATTGTCTTCAACCGAGTGTTTTGACGACATACATTTTTCACATTTTGTCTTGAGGATAGCGTTGACGATAAAGTCGTGTATGACAGAACTTCCTACTGGGAAGTAAGTAAAATTTTTTACGGGTTTGCTGCACAAGCAGGCAAAAAATAGTACATAAGTAATTTTATTTTAATTAAAAATCTAATTATTTCAATTACTCAAAACTTAAACAATATCTTATATTGGGTGATGGTATTTATCAGTCAGTTTACCTGACTGAAATTTCTGTACTGGTTAAAAGTATATCTTCTTTTCAGCATGGTTTTTTTTTCCAGGTCGTTCAATCTGCACGAATCTTGCTGTTTTATCAAATAAAATTTTAACCTCTATGGGGAATAAGACACAGGTCGATGTCATTTATACTGACTTTGCAAAAGCATTTGATTCAGTAAGTCATGATATTTTGTTACAATGGTATAAATGGATAATTATTGGAATTTTTCAAAAGTTTTTTATTGGTTAGAAAACTTGTAGTTAAAATGGCATTTTGGTATTCCAGCATTAAAATTAATGCATTTTCAGGGATCCCGCAAGGAACGCATTTAGGGCCCTTATTATTTTTTATTTTTATTAATGATTTACCGAATTGTTTAAAGTTCTGTAAACCTCTCCTTTTTGCGGATGATTTAAAGTTGTTCGCGGAAATTTCAAATATAAATCATTCTGTTCTCATACAGAGGGACTTGTTTGCTTTAAATGAATGGTGTAGTAGACACAAACTAGGTCTGAATCTGTTAAAATGTTGTACGATATCATATGTTCGCAGTCGAGATCCGGTTATGTTTAATTACTCCATTGGAGACTATACATTAAAAAGAGTTTTTGAAGTTAAAGATCTAGGTGTCATATTTGACTCAAAGCTGGAGTTTAACAGTCATATTGATTATATAACTTCTAAGGCTTATTCAATGTTGGGTTTCGTGAAAAGAAATGTTAAAGATTTTAAAAATCACCGTTCTCTGGAGACTTTATATGTTTCATTTGTTAGGAGCAATACCACTTATACCACTCATTCAGACAGAATTGAAAGAATCCAAAAGTTATTCTGTAAATTTGTTTTCAAAAAGATCAATTGGTGCTTAGATGGAAGTACATATGAAAATAGGCGAAAACTCCTAGGTCTACAATCTTTAAGAGATCGCAGATCTAGTTATTCTATAATGTTTATTTTCAATATTTTGAATAATGTAATTAAATGTAATGAATTGTCTGATTTGGTAATTTTACATTCTCCTCCCCGTGAATTGCGGGTAGAAAGGCTTTTTTATGAAGATTTCCACCGTACTAACTATGGTATTAATGAACCAATAACGAGGTGTTTAAAACTTTGCAACAGTTTTTCTTCGATATTGGATTTTAGTTTGCGAAAAAATCAATTTAAATTAAATATGCTTAAAATTTTTAATTAAATGTATTTTATAATTAACTTTGTATACTAGTCTGTAAGATATTTATCAGTAGACTAAATAAATAAATAGTATTTAAGAAATTGATGCAATTTAAGTTTTGTATTTTGAGTCTATTCTTCTGTTTCGTTTTTATAAAGCTTGATACAGAAAACACGCGCTCACTAATTGTGGAAGTAGGATTAATTGACAAAGGTGCTTTTAGAAGGAAGTTGAGCTTTTCTGTCATTTTATTAAATCCATCGAAATAGTTGAAATCATCATATAGGCATGTGCCATTGCAATTTGTTTTTAGTGATGGATTTTGGATGTTATTTATTTTTATGTTGTTTAAATCGTTGCAAAGACTACCCTTAGGGGATTCCTCTATCTCATAATCTGGAATGTAAATAGACTCTGTCGTTGTTGGGAAAATTGCAGGATAAAGTGTTTTAAAAAGTTAGTTCGCATATTCCTTAGTTTCCGCCTTTTTCAAATATTTTACACAGGATGAGCTTGTAGGATATTTTCCGGAGCTAAGATATATAATTAGGATATTTTATGATTGTATTCTTCTTTCCTTAAATTTTACTATAATTTTGTCTCCCAGCTCCCGAGCATATGCGGAGTCCATACTTATGAGCTGTTTCAATATAAACGCATATACTTCTTCATCGTCGATTAGAGTCGTTGAATCATTTGATAACACAAGGGAACAAGGTATTTGTTGTTTAAGAACTGAATATTGTTTTAAAGGTAATTTGGGACGCTGAATCCAAATCTGCACTTCGTTTTTTTGTATCAGCTCGACTTTTCGCGATATACCGTTATGTCCAAAACTAAGGCACTTCCACTACAATTATTGAAATAACTTGAAAACGGTTCACCATATTCAATTAAAAAAAAACTGAAACTCGTCAATAAAATTATCTTTAACCCCTGCCTACATTGTTTTTAATGTTGCCTAGTAGTTTCAGAGATATCGTTGTAGTTTTAAAGAAAAAAAACAAAAATTTTACAAAAAAAAAAAAAAAATTGTTTTTTACAAATTCATAAAAAAAATAATGCAACAAAAATCACAGTGTTAGTGTTAAATTATTAAGTTAAATATAGTTTGAATCAAATGAGCTTTATTTCATTGAAATCTGTGCACAACTTTTGATTTTGTCAACAATTTACTGACATAACTAAATTTACAAAAATCGCGATTTCCATACAGAAATAACATTTATTAATATGTTTGTGAAAGTGTAACTCGAGCAAACCTTAACGGATCGTTATGAAAATTTATCAGTATTTATTACTGGAGGATATTGAAATTTGATCAGTTTATTTATCTTGCAAAAGTAGACAAACCCTAAAAAAACCGAAACCGTTGCCATACCCCTTCTGGTACCTCCCATACAAATGACCGAACTCACCCCAATAGTCTTACATACATATCTTTTTTGTAAGTACACTGAATTCAGTCAAACTATGCGTAAGTTTTACGGTTATGAAAATATGAATCAGGAATCAATTTGCACTATATTGGATCACCCCTTCTGGTACCTCCCATACAAAATGACCTATTTTTGGAAAATTAATATTTCTCCCTTAACTTCTAAATTGAAACCTGCCGATTTATTAAATTTGGTCAGTTAATTAATATTGTAATAGGAAGGAAAACTATAAATTAAACTATAAATAAATTTGCAAATTTGACATGATTTTTAAAAATACAAAATTTTAATTTTTTTTTGGATAGAAACAAAAAAATTCGAAAAATCTGTTATCACCGAACTTAGCATAACTCATTCAATTTTCAATCGATTATTATGTACATACATGTTTTAGAAAGCTACTTTAATATGATATTCAATAAAGCTAATAAAAAGAACAATTTGCCCCCAACCGATTAACTTTCAGCGTGATAAAAATTAAAATGTGTAATTTTTTTTGTAATTTTAATTTTTTTTTTGAATAAAAGAGCCTTTGCTCAGTAATTTTTTTTTTGTGATATTAAAAAATTAAATTTTTTTAAAGGTAACAACGATATCTTTAAACAAAAAAAAAAAATTTCAAATCCGGCTTATGATAAAAAAAATTATGATTTTTTGAACTATAATTTTTTGGAAAATAGGCGAAAACACGATTAGTACCTGTAACTTTAAAATTCGAGCTGATGGAGAAAAATGGAGATTAGATTTAAAATCAGCGACCTCAAATTAGTAAAAAACAGCTATTGAATTCCAAACAACACTCAAAAAGTTCAATTTTGTTTCCTTGTGTAATCTTTTAATTGCGAGCGCTAAAGGCTGAAGCGCTGAGCTTAAATCTCTCAAATTGATATTTTTTGAGCTGAATGGAGTTCCACTAAAACCAAAAGCGCATGGTTGGCACATGGGTAAATTGTTAGATACTGTTCAATCATTGCAGATAAGGAGCTCCACCGCTTTTACACATCGACAATGAGCCTTAGTTCTTTATTGTGCTCCTGGAAAAAATAGCTCTGCAATTGTCTTTGTTTTTCGGTCGACTTGTTAAATGAATTAACATGCTTGCGATAATTTGAGATTTATCATCGTCTCTATCATCGTCGTAAAATGATTTTTCTAAATTAATTCGAAATTGAATTTTAAATTAAACAAAGCTCCTAAAGGCATTCTCGTTTATAAAATGTAAAAAGATTTTTCTAAACTAATTTGAAATTGAATTGCAAAACTTTAAAAAGCTTCTAAAAATATTCTTGTTTACAATATGTAAAAAGTTTTTTCTAAATTAATTTCAAATTTAATTTTAGAGTTTTTACTTTTTCAATAGCTTGTTTTAGAGTTGTTACAAAGAAATTTAAAAAAAACCGAGTACCCGAAGAAAAAAACTCGGTTTAACCGGTTATTCGAAAATGGCATTTTTGCAAAAACCGGCATACGGTTTTATATAAAAAAACCGGTTTACGGTTTTTCGGTTTCGGTTTTGAACACCCTAGTCGAGTGTACTCTCTTCAGCCTCACTGTCTGATTCGATAAATAGCTCTGCTGTTTGTCGTCGAGTAAGCATGGCGGACTAATTAATTTTTTATTTGGTGGAACATAAAGACACATTTTTATTTCCAATACCACTCTTTGGAATAGTGTAGGAAGAAATGTTTCCAAATGTTTATTTTGTAATTCTAAAACTTGTCTTGATCTTGACCAATTATAATTTTAGTGATGTCAAAAACAGATTTATTTTGATACATCACAACCCGCGAGAGCAATAGAAATACCTTCGCACGCATAAAAACGAAATTGCACGGACGAATGTCAAAAGCTTTCCTTGTTCAACATAACAACTCACTATGCGTTATTGTCGCTAATGTTAGTACAGCAATACAAAATAATGTGTAAGGATCAGGGATTCCCCGCAAAACGAAAAATAAAACACAGTGTATAAATGTTGCTTCCGGATATAAAGTTACATTGTATTGTTCCTCCTATCACAAAATAATTTTTCTGACCAAATTTAATAATTCTCCAAGTGCCCGTCATCCAGACAGACTGACATAGCTCAATCGTCTTAAAAAGTCCAGAAACAAACTTAGGCTTAAGATACTTGGGGTCTAACTAATCTCATTTAATGCGTTACACTTCTACTCCTATCAAAAGATATATGCCCTCATCCATAAGGGTGATGGTATAAATACAAAATATTTAATGGGGAATACCTTACGGGTTGGCGATAGTGGGTGGTTATGTTTAAAGAAACTGTTGGAGTTGCAAAAATATTGTGGAACTGTTATACATTGGACTCCTCTAGTGGCATCTTTAGGTTAGTTAAAAAGTACAAAATTTATGATTTTTGTGTAGGAGCCCCCTTTTTTTCCTAAACATACATAACCCCTAACCTCATGGGAGTGACTCTGGGGCAGTTCCGAGGCTTAACGTAGGTTTTTTTCGCCTTCCCCACAAATTTTAGCTCACGCATTTTTTTCCCAACCACTTAATATTATATTAGGGAGTACACACTGGACCTAAATCGATTTTTTTGGCTTAAACTCCAAAAATATAGTTACAGTGTTGTAACTGCGCATAGTTAGTAAGCATAATAGAATCAAGTTTGGGATTTTTTTACTACCTGGCAGAGGACACTTTAATGAATAATAATCCGTTTCGACGTATAACTTTTACACCAAGAAACAAAAGTAGTTTGAGGTTGGTATACCAACTATATAGACGGAGGGGAACATACATCTATGTAGTACTGTGTCCCAAGTACACACATGCGTATAATGTAAAACATTTGATAATTAAAATTGAAATTTCTTGCTTTACAATGGTCTGAGTAGAAAAATAGTGTTGCCTGGAGAACATGTTACCGGTGTAACTTCGTCTCACACTTCCTCTCATTTCTATCAGTCTCTGTTCCTTATATTAATTTCTGCTTCTCATTTTCATACCCTTACATGCTCACATTATGTCACTCTATGCTCAAACTGATATTGCTGGCAGTTGTGGCAAAATGTTCATCACTCAACATTTCAGGTATGAAAATTACACGTTTTTCTATGGGAGCGAGAGTGCAGAGTAAGTGTGACTATTGTGGTTTTCTAAATGTGTACGCGTTGCACATACACACACTAACACATACACTCAAGTATATAATACCTTTAACGGATATATTTTTCTGCTATAAACGAAGCTGAAAACTGCACAGGCATGCACAAAAGTGCCTTATGTGGTTTTTCTGCAACATTTCTTCTGTTTTAAAGTTTGATGGAGCGCATAAACAGCCAAGAGTTATGTCGATTCAATTGAATCACTGTACTTAGTGTTCAATGTGTATAGATCTCCTTGTTTGCTAAGATATGTGGTAAATTCGTGAAAACGCTTTTTAGGACTGTTAGAAGAATTTCGTGTTATGTTAGCTATCATTTCGTTTATCTAAGCGTTAAAACATCAGTCTAGGTTATATGTGTACTTAAGTTTTTTTTTTTACAAAAATACAGAATTTTGAAATTGTCACATATAATATGTGGCACAAAGTCGAAAACGAAAGTAATAACGCTTACACGTGCTTTGGAGCATCAACAACAATAAGTCAACGATATGGAACATTTTCCACACCTATTAACCGTATGATAATATTTCGTTACTTCCTTAGATTTTTCTCTTCGAGTGCAAATGTATAGAATTTAACTTTGAACATATCCTCTTGAAACATATCCTTACACTATTTTGCTACTATTTTAAACGAAGTCTGTGTTAATTTCAGTTTAGGCCGTAGGACCATTACAGCTCGATGATGGGGACCAGCCATGTAGCACAGATATGCATCCGGGATTTTGTTGCTCTGAATACAGCAGAACCGACAATGCCCTCCCGTTTTCCCATGATGCATATGTTATAACCGCAAGAATTTTATTACATGATGTTGCTTACGTTGCTTCATCTGGTGTTGCAAAGCAAATGTATCTAAGAGTTTGCATGTTGCACAAACTTGTGCACCATACACAAACACATACATTTACTCAATTGACCTAATTTTTTTCCGCATATGTATCTTTTTTAAGACACCACTTGGTTCAGTTTTTTAATTCTGTATGTGTGTGTGTTTTTTGTTTCGCTTATAAATCCCTACGATGTGTTTTAAGTATATTTAATTACTAGCTGACCGGGCAGACTTCGTCCTGCATAAAGAAGTATTGACTTAAATGTAGCTTTTTTTGTGTGGAATTTTTGGGTGCAATGGGATAATCAAAGGAGTATACATATGTTAATCAGTGGGTCTTTCTACACGTGAAAACACATGCAACATAAAGCTGTTAATGGAAAAAAAAGAATTTTTCAAATTCAAGCCGCAAACTTGAATAAACTGTTCTTCAGCATTATTGATTGTCATCGCAAATTCTAACCGCACTGGCAACTGTAATCAGTTGAATCAAATGGCAAATCCGTGGGTATCATTGAAACACATAGTAGCTATACATTAGTTCCCTTATATATTCTGGTTAAATTAAATTAAGAAGGACTACTTAATCCTGTATTTCTTCTTAACTACTGTTATTCCTGATCAAGGAGTTTCAACGATTTTTTGTGTGTACACTCATTTCTCATTATGATTTGACATGTTTGCAACATTTTTTATCTTGATATTACATTTTTATACCCTTCACCATGCGCATGAACGGAGTGAAGGGTATATTCATTTTGTTCTTCCATTTGTAACGCCCATAAGGAGGCGTGGTAGGTATAACAATATATATATATAAATGATCAGCATCGAAATCTGAGTCGATTTAAGGGTGACCGTCTGTCCGTCTGTCCGTCTGTCTGTCCCCGCGATTACAGCCGCAGTTTATGTTATATCGAGCTGAAATTTGGAATGCAAGCTTCTATCATCAAAGCGGAGGCTAAGTTCTAAGATGAGCCCGATCGGTCAAAAACTACTCCCACCTCCCATACAAACTCCCCCTTTTTGGGGTCTATCCCTGCGGTTACAGCCGTAGTTTAAGGGAAATCAAGCTGAAATTTTGTGTGCAAGCCTCCCAACACTAGGCGGAAGTTGAGTTCTAAGATGAGCCCGATCGGTCAAAAACTGCTCCCACCTCCCATACAAACTCCCCCTTTTTGGAGTCTATCCCTGCGGTTACAGCCGTAGTTTAGGGGAAATCAAGCTGAAATTTTGTGTGGAAGCTTCATAACACTAGGCGGAGGTTGAGTTCTAAGATGAGCCCGATCGGTCAAAAACTACTCCCACCTCCCATACAAACTCCCCCTTTTTGGAGTCTATCCCTGCGGTTACAGCCGTAGTTTAAGAGCAATCAAGCTGAAATTTTGTACGCAAGCTTCCCAACACTAGGTGGAGGTTGAGTTCTAAGATGAGCCTGATCGGTCAAAAACTGCTCCCACCTCCCATACAAACTCCCCCTTTTTGGGGTCTCTCCCTACGATTTCAGCTGTAGTTTAAGGGCAATCAAGCTGAAATTTTGTATACAAGCTTCCCAAAACTAGGCGGGGGTTGAGTAGTAAGATGAGACCGATCGGTCAAAAACTGCTCCCACCTCCCATAAAAACTCCCCTTTTTTGGGGTCTCTCCCTACGATTGCAGCTGTAGTTTAAGGGCAACCAAGCTGGAAATTTGTATGTGAGCTTCCCTACACTAAGCGGAAGTTTAGTGGTAAGATGAGACCGATCGGTAAAAACCTACTCCCACCTCCCATACAAAATCCCTCTTTTTGGGGGTGTCCGTATGTCAGTCCCCGCGATTATAGCAGCAATATAAGAGCAATCAGGCTGAAATATTGTACGCAGGTTTTGCGGCCCTAAATGGAGGTTGTGTTCTAAGATGAGCCCGATCGGTCAAAAACTACTCCCACCTCCCATACAAACTCCCCTTTTTGGGGTCTGTCCCTGCGATTACAGCCGTAGTTTAAAGACAATCGAGCTGAAATTTTGTATGTGAGCTTCCCTACAATAAGCGGAGGTTAAGTGGTAAGATGAGACCGACCGGTCCAAAATTACTCTCACCTCCCATACAAAATCCCTCTTTTAGGGGGTTTCCGTATGTCAGTCCCCGCGATTACAATAGTAATTTAAGAGAAATCAAGCCGAAATATTGTATGCAAGCTTTGCTGCCCTAAATGGAGGTTGAGTTCTAAGATGAGCCCAATAGGTCAAAAACTACTCCCACCTCCCATACAAACTCCCCCTTTTTGGGGTCTATCCCTACGATTACAGCTGCAGTGTAAGAGCAATCAAGCTAAAATTTTGTATGCGAGCTTTCCTACACTAAGCGAAGGTTGAGTAGTAAGATGAAACCGATCGGTCAAAAATTACTCCCACCTCCCATACACAAACCCTCTTTTTGGGGTGTCCGTATGTCAGTCCCGCGATTACAGTAGTAATTTAAGAGCAAACAAGCTGAATTAATGTATGCAAGCTTCCCTACTCTAAGCGGAGGTTGAGTATTAAAATGAGACTGATCGGTCAAAAACTACTCTCACCACCCATACAAATCCCTCTTTTTGGGGGTGTCCGTATGTCAGACCCGCGATTACATTAGTAATTTAAAAGCAATCAAGCTGAAATATTGTATGAAAGCTTTTCTGCTCTAAGCGGAGGTTGAGTATTAAAATGAAAATGATCGGTCAAAAACTACTCTCACCTCCCATACAAACCCTCCCTTTTTTGGGTTTGTCCCTGCGATTACAGCCGTATTTTAAGAGGTATATACATAGCTAACATTTTGTACGCAAGTTTCAATATCTAAGCGGAGGCTACTTTTTAAGACATGATCGGATTTAAACTACTCCCACATCCCACACAACTTCCCATTTTTGGGGAGTTACAAAATTCATAAAATCGAATAAAATCTATACATAATTACTGACAAAATAGATGTGTGAAGCTAAAAGTAACGTCCACTTCTCACCAACTCCCCTGTTTTGTGGTACAAAGTGTAATAAAATATAGTTGTAGTGCAAATAACCAGTTTTACCACCATTTTTACAAATGGTGAAGGGTATCTGAGCTTCGGCATAGCCGAAGATAACCGCCTTACTAGTTTACCTTGATATTGCAACGTCAAAAGGAGTTGCGTAATAATGAAGGATGCTGTAGCCAACGCGATACGTTTTGTGATCAAACATTTTCCAAAATCAACAATATCAAAACCCATGTGTGCATCAAGGAAATAAAATCCTCCACACTCATTCGTAACTGCTAATATTACACTGTTGTATAATGTTCGTCGCTCTAATTGTAATTAAATCAGATTTGAGAAATGTTTCAATTCGTGAGTATTCAATTTTTTTTCTGCCGCAGATCTCGGTCACATACACCACTGGTCTTAAATAATTCCATACCAAATTTAAAGATGAATGGAGCTACAGTCCTCCAGCTATTGCTATTGGAGAACAGAATTGGGTAGTGTCACCCTTATTTTGCTTGATCACGCATATTGGTGTTTTTTCCACACCCTATTTCAAATTCCACCCCTTTTCTTAAGACTACGTATATTGATCTAGATTGAATCCACACCAAGTTTCATGACAATTTGCAAAATAGAGTCGAATAGATGAGGTCATGCCTTATGATCTAGTACTTCAGATATCGCCCTTTTACAAATTAGGTCCTATGGGCAGGGCCATTCCTACTAATCTAATACTTCAGATACCGCACTTTAACAAATTAGCTCCTATGGGCGGGGCCACGCCTAATAAATTAATCCCGCCAGTTTTTTATTGCATCCACACCTGATTTAGGACAGGACATCAGTCGCCATGTTTTTCATACCGTTGGATGCGTCTTTAAAAACTCTCTCCTATGATACTAATAATGCACATATTGTCTTTAGATAAATATCAAAAATCTCTGAAAAACTCAAAAAAAATCCTTTTTTCAAACGGTCCAGCTCTCTGGATCTTAATCCTAGGCACGAAATTTTTTGGGATTCATCATAAAACAAACAAAAGTACATTTTCGGGGGGTGGACCGAAGATACTTTTTGGTCCCATACAAAATGAGTCGCTCTAGTATACATACATACATGTTTGTACCATTTGTCGGTGCCATTTGAAAATTTAAATATTGAAAAATATAAACATTGACATAAAATACATATGTATGTATTTAAATTTTCACAATTACAAATTTTGGATAATATTGTATGGGAAAAATCGAAAATTGACTATTAAATGGACCAAATGTGTCTAATGCAATGTTTAAATAGCCTATAACCATCCTCGGAAGATGGCCTTTCTAACGATACCGGTTTGTTGCACATCGGTTCGGTGGTTTTCAAGTCTTTAGCGGACATACGTAGAAACAAATGTTCACTTTTATATATATAGATTTGTTTTTTCTCTCCAACTTTGCATCATATCACTCATTCATGCAGTCTGTCATGATGCTTTAACTAGCTAACTTGCAGCAGCATCTGAGTTTATTACAGTACAGAAATTTCAGTCAGGTAAACTGACTGATAAATACCATCACCCAATATAAGGTACTGTTTAAGTCTTGAGTAGTTGAAATTTATAGGTTTTTAAAATAAAGTTACTTATGTATTATTTTTTGTCTGCATGTGGATCAAAAACATACAAAATTTGACCTATTTGTACAGAAGGTACAATTAGGGGCAGCACAACGTGTCTTCTTTTTTTCGTAAGTCAACGTTCAATGATCGCTTACCTTGGCAAAATTTGTCTGAATTTAGTGTACATACAAAAATGATACGAATGTTAAGGGGAAATATTCCATATATTTATATGTGACGTACCAGATGGGGTGTGCCAAATAGTTAGGGTTGCTAAGGCTATGCCTCCTATTACAAGATAAATTAACTGACCAAATTTGATTATGCCGGTTTAGAAGTTATGGGAGGAATATAAATTTTCCAAACAAACTCATTTTGTATGGGAGGTACCAGAAGGGTGATCCGATATAGTCCATATTCATTTCAGATTAAAATCTTCATAACCGTACACCTTACGCAAAATTCTACTGAATTCACTTTACTTACAAAAACGATATGTATGTGAGACTATGGGGGTGGGTTCGGTCATTTGTATGGGAGGTATCAACAGAGGTGTGTCAAATAGTTAGGTTTTCTGAGGTTTTGCCTTCTATCAGAAGATAAATTTACCGATCAATTTTCATTACCCCCCAAGTGTCCGTTTGGAAGTTATGGGAGAAATATTAATTTTCCAAAAAAAACGAGGAATTTTGTATGGGAGGTACCAGAAGGCGTGAACGGATATAGTCCATGTTCATTCCTGAGTCTAATTTTCACAAGCGAACATCATACGCAAAATTTGAGTGAATTCACTTTACGTACAAAAAAAATATGTATGTGAGACTATGGGGGTGGGTTTGGTCATTTGTATGGGAGGAACCAGAAGGGGTGTGTCAAATAGTTAGGCTCTCTGAGGTTTCGCCTCCTATCACAACATGTATTTATCGGCAAATATTCATTGCCCCCCAAGTGTCCGTTGGAAAGTTATGGGAGAAATATTAATTTTCCAAAAATAGGTAATTTTGTATGGGAGGTACCAGAAGGCGTAAACCGATATAGTCCATATTCATTCCTAATTCAACTTTTTATAAGCGAACATCACACGCAAAATTTGAGTGAATTCAGTTTACTAACAAAAAAGATATGTATGTAAAAGTATGAGGGTCAATTCGGTCATTTGTATGGAGGTACCAGAATGAGTGTGGCAAAGGTTTCGGTTTTCTTAGGGTTTGTCGACTTTTGCAAGATAAATAAACTGACCAAATTCAAACATCCTCTAGTTGTCCGTTTGGAAGAAATGGAAGAAATATTAATTTTCCAAAAATAGATAATTTTGTATGGGAGGTACCAGAAGGGGTGGGGCTATTCAGCCCATTTACAATCCCATAAGTTCGTTTTGAAAAATTTTAATACTGGTAAATTTTCATACCGATCTGTTTAAGATTACTCGAGTTATCCTGCTGACCAGCCATCCAGCCAGTCAGCCAGACAGACGGACATAGCTCAATCGTCTTAAAAAGTCCCGAAACGAATTTGGTCTTAAGATACTTGGGGTCTAACTCGTCTCCTTTAATGCTTTACACTTTTTTTCGTATCAAATGATATATACCCTCATCCTAAGGGTGATGGTATAAATATACTAAATTTTGCATAAATTTTCTAAAAACGAGCTTGTGTCGGTTGGGGAAAGTTTAGGTCGTATGAATTTCATATCAAGTTACCTCAATATTGCGGACAGACACAACGATAAATGTTGAAGTACGAGAGCGTTGACAACTACTACTTCGAAGTGGAAGTTGTTAACGAAGATGGCTGCGACATCAGCAAAACAAGAAACATCAACCTTTAAATAAGGATAAATCAATTTAATGGAAAAGCCCTCCCTCGTCGAAAAAAATACCCAGTTATACCACGTACTGTTTTTATCTGTCCTGCTGTATGGCATAGAATCCTGGGTAATGATTCAAGCTGACTAATCGGTTTGAGTCTAGTGAAAACTACTTAGGCCTTATGTGAGTGACAGGGTATCCGGGTACCACTTTAATTTTCAAGTGAATATATTTAATGGATGTATATGGTTTACAAAACTCACACATTTTGACAACTCTTAACTTTTAATTGTTTCTATTTTTTCATTGGAGTGGGTTTATTTTATCCCTTTAGAAAAGCGTGGCACATCGATATTCTTTTTACACCTTTAAGAGAGTGACAGGGATACCTGGGTACCCCAAAGTAAAATCAATGACACTACACGAAAGAAATGAAAAATGCTTAATTCTTCGAAAAATGTCCTAGTTTTTTGGGAAGATAAAAAAATAAATTTGAGCGCCGATAATTGACGCTTATGTGAGTGACAAAAAAAATCACCATCTCCAGAGTGACAGGGGTACCCGGGTACAAATTTTATGAAACTTGGATATATTCATGAGTGTAGAAAAAAATGAGTGTAAAAAAAATCATGAGTGTATAAAATTTGGCAACACAATCATATCAAATAATAAAAACATAAAAAGTATATTATGAATGAATGCTACACATACTACTATCAAATGTTGCAGCAAATGTTTTCTTAAATAGATTTATCAATGTAGCCAAAGGCAACCACCACAAAAACACCACAGTCTATTCAAGAGCATTCATTGCCACCTGAAACATACCCAAGAGACGAATAAAACATGATTTTTCAGCTTTATGCACTGCATCAACTTTCAACCACAAAAACAATACACAAAAACCCCAAACGAAAAAGATAAAATATGTGAAACGCATCATTGGTCACAATAATAAAAATTCCCTAATGTCCAAAAGTAAGCAGTTT
The DNA here is from genome assembly GCA_964034835.1 of Muscina levida. Lineage (NCBI taxonomy): Eukaryota > Metazoa > Arthropoda > Insecta > Diptera > Muscidae > Muscina > Muscina levida. The sequence goes on from OZ035881.1 coordinate 104,553,475, forward strand.
CTGCCCAGAAACTGTTTTTTGTGATATATATAAAAAAATTCTATAAATATAAATCTTCATTTGACAAACATGAAATTAGAAAATATGGCTAACAGAGCCAATGCACTTTAGGATGATGGCAACACAATTGCACGAACCAATAAATATTTATCAAAGGTATAACGTAAATGCCTATACCGATTATTTTATTCGACTTAAATAATAAAAAACTAGTAAGGCGGTTATCTTCGGCTATGCCGAAGCTCAGATACCCTTCACCATTTGTAAAAATGGTGGTAAAACTGGTTATTTGCACTACAACTATAATTTATTACACTCTGTACCACAAAACAGGGGAGTTGGTGAGAAGTGGACGTTACTTTTAGCTTCACACATCTATTTTGTCAGTAATTATGTATAGATTTTATTCGATTTTATGAATTTTGTAACTCCCCAAAAAATGGAAGTTGTGTGGGATGTGGGAGTAGTTTAAATCCGATCATGTCTTAAAAAGTAGCCTCCGCTTAGATATTGAAACTTGCGTACAAAATGTTAGCTATGTATATACCTCTTAAAATTCGGCTGTAATCGCAGGGACAAACCCAAAAAAGGGAGGGTTTGTATGGGAGGTGAGAGTAGTTTTTGACCGATCATTTTCATTTTAATACTCAACCTCCGCTTAGAGCAGAAAAGCTTTCATACAATATTTCAGCTTGATTGCTTTTAAATTACTAATGTAATCGCGGGTCTGACATACGGACACCCCCAAAAAGAGGGATTTGTATGGGTGGTGAGAGTAGTTTTTGACCGATCAGTCTCATTTTAATACTCAACCTCCGCTTAGAGTAGGGAAGCTTGCATACATTAATTCAGCTTGTTTGCTCTTAAATTACTACTGTAATCGCGGGACTGACATACGGACACCCCCCAAAAAGAGGGTTTGTGTATGGGAGGTGGGAGTAATTTTTGACCGATCGGTTTCATCTTACTACTCAACCTTCGCTTAGTGTAGGAAAGCTCGCATACAAAATTTTAGCTTGATTGCTCTTACACTGCAGCTGTAATCGTAGGGATAGACCCCAAAAAGGGGGAGTTTGTATGGGAGGTGGGAGTAGTTTTTGACCTATTGGGCTCATCTTAGAACTCAACCTCCATTTAGGGCAGCAAAGCTTGCATACAATATTTCGGCTTGATTTCTCTTAAATTACTATTGTAATCGCGGGGACTGACATACGGAAACCCCCTAAAAGAGGGATTTTGTATGGGAGGTGAGAGTAATTTTGGACCGGTCGGTCTCATCTTACCACTTAACCTCCGCTTATTGTAGGGAAGCTCACATACAAAATTTCAGCTCGATTGTCTTTAAACTACGGCTGTAATCGCAGGGACAGACCCCAAAAAGGGGAGTTTGTATGGGAGGTGGGAGTAGTTTTTGACCGATCGGGCTCATCTTAGAACACAACCTCCATTTAGGGCCGCAAAACCTGCGTACAATATTTCAGCCTGATTGCTCTTATATTGCTGCTATAATAGCGGGGACTGACATACGGACACCCCCAAAAAGAGGGATTTTGTATGGGAGGTGGGAGTAGGTTTTT
>OZ035881.1:104555251-104713884 GCA_964034835.1 Muscina levida
TGATGTCCTCAAAAAATATAATGCTGACATCACCGCCATCCAGGAGATGAGATGGACAGGACAAGGATGCTCGCGACGTAAAATTGCGACATCTATTACAGCTGCCATGCCAAAAAGCACGAATTTGGATGTGGATTTGTAGCGAGAGACTCAGACGTCTTGTCTCGCGATTCAATCCTGTTAGTGATCGAATAGCCGCAATCCGCATCAAGACAAAATATTTCTACATCACGCTGATTTGTGCTCGACGAACAAAAATTCAGTTATACCTGATACTGATTCTACCTGTCTTAATGTATGGTTCGGGTACCCTTTTCATTTTCAAGTGAATTTATTCAATGGATGCAGATGGTTTACAAAGCTCAAACATTTTGACAACTCTTAACTTTTAATTGTTTCTATATTTTCATTGGAGTGGGTTTATTATATCCCTTTAGAAGAGCGTGGCATATCGATATTCTTTTTACACCTTTAAGAGAGTGGCAGGGGTGCCTGGGTACCCCAAACTAGAATCAATGAAACTACATGAAAGAAATCACTGGTATCGTTGTAGTGCTTACGTAAATTGCAGAGTACATTAGATTGTAATGGTCAAGTTAAAAAAAAACTTAACAAAAGAGTCAAAATTTGTTATGGCAAAACAATTTATCTGTTCTATCAATGTTGGCCCATAGTCTTAAAGCGAACGAACTATCATTTTACTTCATTTCATTTTCATAGTGCATAATGAAACAGTTTTAAAAAATTTTACCAAAATACCCATAGCGAATGTTTGTAATCACACCTTGAATATTTTGGTGTATACGGGTAGCGTACACAGCTGTAGGGAATTCCCCAAGGTGCAAATCTCATCGTAATATGGCCGGTGTTCAAAACAACACAGGGGAAACAATGCTGAGCCATGCTGCAGCATCAACGCGCACAATGACGACAACATTGTTGTTTTGTCATCATCATAAATAATGACAAAACCCATTAAACTATCAACTCGCTCGGCGTAATTACATATTATAAACCAATGAGCAGAACAATGCACACATACGCTCACACTTACACACACCGACGCAAGTAACATCCTATTAGTATGTTTGGGTTCATAATAAATAAACGATGTTCCCTCACCGCATAAGAGAGTTTGGGTGCGTGCGTGTTCTCTTCTCTATTGAAGTACGATAAAATCTGCGTTGATTCAGTTTTTTCTTTAAAATTCACTGGGAATTGATTCCCCTGAAGAGATGACAAAAACAAAAAAACTTAAATCCTATCCTATTAATATTATAAATGTGAATGTCTGTCTGTTTGTTTGTTTGTTTGTTTGTTTGTATGTTTGTTGCTCAATCACGCCTAAACGGCTGAACCGATTTCAATGAAATTTGGAAGATAGTTAGTGTACTATATGGAAATTACTATAGGCTATATATTTTGTAAATTTTTACCCTATGGGCGGAGTGGGCGTGGCAAAACTTTTTTTAGAGCTAGAGAGATAAAATTTGATACCCAGATAGTACTCGACAACACGAATATGAATATGCAGACGAAATTTTAATTTTTTACCCAATAGGCGGAGTGGGCGTGGCAAAACTGTTTTTTAGAGCTAGAGAGATAAAATTTGATACCCAGATAGTACTCGAGAACGCGAATATGAATATGCAGACGAAATTTTAATTTTTTACCCAATAGGCGGAGTGGGCGTGGCAAAACTGTTTTTTAGAGCTAGAGAGATAAAATTTGATACCCAGATAGTACTCGAGAACGCGAATATGAATATGCAGACGAAATTTTAATTTTTGACCCAATGGGCGGAGTGGGCGTGGCACAATTTATTTTAGAGCTAGAGAGCTAAAATTTGATACCCAGATAACACTCGACAACACGAATATGAATATGCAGACGAAATTATAATTTTTGACCCAATGGGCGGAGTAGGCGTGCCCAAAACTTTCTTTTTAGAGCTAGAGAGATAAAATTTGATACTCAGATAGTACTCAACAACGCGAATATGAAGATTCAGACGAAAATTTATTTTTGGATCCGATGGGCATAATGGGCGTAGCAAAACATATTTTTAGAGCTAGAGAGATAAAATTTGATACACAGATAGTGCTCGGCAACATGAATATGAATATTCAGACGGAATTGTAATTTTGGGTCAATAGACGGAGGGGATGTGGAAAAACTGTGTTTTAGCCCTAGAGAAATTAAATTTGGTACATAGATAGTACTCGGCTACACGAATATGAATATGCTGACGAAATTTAAATGTTGTGTCAGTTGGCGGAGAGGGCGTGTGCAAACGGTATTTTAGCCCCACAGAAATAAAATTCGGTATACAAATAGTACTCGACAATACGAATATGAATATACAGACGGAATTTAAATATTCGATCAGTGAGCGAGTGGGCGAAGGGGGAGTGGCAAAACAGTATTTTAGTCCTTGAGAGATAAAATTTAATACACAGATAGCATTCGACAACACGAATATAAATATGCAAACAAATTTTGAATTTTGGGTCAGTAGGTGGAGTGGACTTGGCAAAACTGTATTTAAGCCCTAGAGAAATAAAATTTAGCACCCAGATAGTACACTACAACACGAATATAAATATGTAGACGACATTTTAATTTTCCATTATTGGGGGAAGGAGGCGTGGCAAAACTGTATTTTAGTCCTAGAGACATAAAATAAATATACAGGTAGTATTCGACAACACGTACATAAATATGCAAACGAAATTAATATTTTGGATCGGTGGGCGGAGTGTTCGTGGAAAACAGTATTTTAGCCCTAGAGATACCTAGATAGTACACGACAACACGAATATGAAGGGAGGGAGAGTGACAAAACTGTTTTAGCCCTAGAGCGATAATATTTGATATACAGATAATAAAAATTCATTTAGTGTGCTAAAAGTACATTTATTGTACCAAAAAGTAAAATTTAGTGTACCAAAAAGTGCTTTTTTGTACAAAAAAGTACAATTATTGTTAAAAAAAACATTTAAGGTATCAATGAGTACTTTGTTGGTACCAAAAAGAAGATATTATTGTATTGAAAGATACTTTTATTGTGCACAAAAAGAACAATTAATTGTATCACAGAGTACCTTAATTGTACCAAAAATACTTTAAATTTACCAATAATTACATTTATTGCACCAAAAAGGTTTTTCATTGTGTCAAAAAATGATGTTTACTGTATAAAAAAGTACTTTTATTTCCATCAAAAAGTACTGTTATTGAAGCAAAGAGCAAGAATTGAAGAATTGTGTCAATAAATTTTATGGACTATTTACACAGCGTCAATTTATTTTGTAAAAAATGTTGGCAATAAGTCGTCAGAAAAAGTTTGTCGAAAAAATGTAAAGGGAAATACTGACAATGATGTCAGTACTATTAATGAGCCATGAATATATACATGTTTTTAGGGCTATATAAGGTAAAATTTGTATACAGATAGTAATTGGTGCTATAGATATGAATTTGCTGAAGTATGTTTTAATATCGGTTAGGGGGACGTTGTTAGTTTGGTCAGGTTAAGAAGTCACTTGGGATAACGAATAGTTTACAAAGCGTACAAGAACGACGCACAGTGGCATTTCGGTGGAAAAAATAGGGTTTTTCAACTTTCCAATTTCAAAATTTTAATGATTGGGTTTTGTAAAGAAATATTTGATTAAGAAAAATTCAACATGGTTTTTTATGAAGAGTTTGTAGTTAAAAAAACTAACAGAAGTCAACGGAAATTTATTTAATGAAATTAGATTAAAATTATTGTCCAAATAAAGTAATTTTTGTGTGTGTACGTTTATAGCTATGGCTTTTGTTTTATTTTTCAGTGAAAATATAGCACTTACTCTGTTATAAGAAAAAAAATGATTGAAATTGGAAAGGTATACGAATCATTATAATTTATCAAAAATTATATTAAAAAATATCAACTTTTCACTTCTTGATGGAAAAAAACTTTATGTGCTTTGCCTTGCTTAGCCCTCTAACTATAAAAAAATTAAAGGTCCGAGTCTGTACTTTCAATTAAGAAAAAAAAATCACCGCCAAATACCGTCCCTTTTAGTAACATCGATTTTAATGCATGCATTTGTGTGATATTTTCAGTGTATTTGAAGGCTAATACCTTTCGCGGAGGGTTGTTGGGGATATTCTCTTCTTTTGTATGGAGACAACACATGTTGACTTTTGAATAAAAATTAAATTTTTTTAACTTATATGAAATTTTCATATAATTCTAGACAGGGAAGAAAAACACCTAAAATCTACAACTTTCGATGGGCGTAAAATCTAAAGTAGGCGTGGCATCCCCAATATGTTTAATTTTTTTTCATAGGGAGAACTCAATTAAGAAGTGTCCCGAATTTCGAGCCCTTAGGTCCAAAAATAAAAAGTTTGGCAAGTGCAGTTATATGGGTGGTGGGTGTGGCAGTGGCTGGTTTTCCAAAATTTTTTTTGAAAATTTCTAAATTAAGCCCAGAGAAGTGTTTCTGCAAAATTTCATTGCTGTACGACCACTCCTTCTATTTTTTCCAAGAAATGTATGGGGCAGTGCCACTGTGCGACGCTTAAGCTTAGTCCTTTAAGAAGGCATGCCAAACATATAATAGGTATTTAACAATAAAGCAATAGCGAAGCATTGCCGGGTCCACTAGTTAATATTATAAATGTGAATGTCTGTCTGTTTGTTTGTTTGTTTGTTTGTTTGTATGTTTGTTGCTCAATCACGCCTAAACGGCTGAACCGATTTCAATGAAATTTGGAAGATAGTTAGTGTACTATATGGAAATTACTATAGGCTATATATTTTGTAAATTTTTACCCTATGGGCGGAGTGGGCGTGGCAAAACTTTTTTTTAGAGCTAGAGAGATAAAATTTGATACCCAGATAGTACTCGACAACACGAATATGAATATGCAGACGAAATTTTAATTTTTTACCCAATAGGCGGAGTGGGCGTGGCAAAACTGTTTTTTAGAGCTAGAGAGATAAAATTTGATACCCAGATAGTACTCGAGAACGCGAATATGAATATGCAGACGAAATTTTAATTTTTTACCCAATAGGCGGAGTGGGCGTGGCAAAACTGTTTTTTAGAGCTAGAGAGATAAAATTTGATACCCAGATAGTACTCGAGAACGCGAATATGAATATGCAGACGAAATTTTAATTTTTGACCCAATGGGCGGAGTGGGCGTGGCACAATTTATTTTAGAGCTAGAGAGCTAAAATTTGATACCCAGATAACACTCGACAACACGAATATGAATATGCAGACGAAATTATAATTTTTGACCCAATGGGCGGAGTAGGCGTGCCCAAAACTTTCTTTTTAGAGCTAGAGAGATAAAATTTGATACTCAGATAGTACTCAACAACGCGAATATGAAGATTCAGACGAAAATTTATTTTTGGATCCGATGGGCATAATGGGCGTAGCAAAACATATTTTTAGAGCTAGAGAGATAAAATTTGATACACAGATAGTGCTCGGCAACATGAATATGAATATTCAGACGGAATTGTAATTTTGGGTCAATAGACGGAGGGGATGTGGAAAAACTGTGTTTTAGCCCTAGAGAAATTAAATTTGGTACATAGATAGTACTCGGCTACACGAATATGAATATGCTGACGAAATTTAAATGTTGTGTCAGTTGGCGGAGAGGGCGTGTGCAAACGGTATTTTAGCCCCACAGAAATAAAATTCGGTATACAAATAGTACTCGACAATACGAATATGAATATACAGACGGAATTTAAATATTCGATCAGTGAGCGAGTGGGCGAAGGGGGAGTGGCAAAACAGTATTTTAGTCCTTGAGAGATAAAATTTAATACACAGATAGCATTCGACAACACGAATATAAATATGCAAACAAATTTTGAATTTTGGGTCAGTAGGTGGAGTGGACTTGGCAAAACTGTATTTAAGCCCTAGAGAAATAAAATTTAGCACCCAGATAGTACACTACAACACGAATATAAATATGTAGACGACATTTTAATTTTCCATTATTGGGGGAAGGAGGCGTGGCAAAACTGTATTTTAGTCCTAGAGACATAAAATAAATATACAGGTAGTATTCGACAACACGTACATAAATATGCAAACGAAATTAATATTTTGGATCGGTGGGCGGAGTGTTCGTGGAAAACAGTATTTTTAGCCCTAGAGATACCTAGATAGTACACGACAACACGAATATGAAGGGAGGGAGAGTGACAAAACTGTTTTAGCCCTAGAGCGATAATATTTGATATACAGATAATAAAAATTCATTTAGTGTGCTAAAAGTACATTTATTGTACCAAAAAGTAAAATTTAGTGTACCAAAAAGTGCTTTTTTGTACAAAAAAGTACAATTATTGTTAAAAAAAACATTTAAGGTATCAATGAGTACTTTGTTGGTACCAAAAAGAAGATATTATTGTATTGAAAGATACTTTTATTGTGCACAAAAAGAACAATTAATTGTATCACAGAGTACCTTAATTGTACCAAAAATACTTTAAATTTACCAATAATTACATTTATTGCACCAAAAAGGTTTTTCATTGTGTCAAAAAATGATGTTTACTGTATAAAAAAGTACTTTTATTTCCATCAAAAAGTACTGTTATTGAAGCAAAGAGCAAGAATTGAAGAATTGTGTCAATAAATTTTATGGACTATTTACACAGCGTCAATTTATTTTGTAAAAAATGTTGGCAATAAGTCGTCAGAAAAAGTTTGTCGAAAAAATGTAAAGGGAAATACTGACAATGATGTCAGTACTATTAATGAGCCATGAATATATACATGTTTTTAGGGCTATATAAGGTAAAATTTGTATACAGATAGTAATTGGTGCTATAGATATGAATTTGCTGAAGTATGTTTTAATATCGGTTAGGGGGGACGTTGTTAGTTTGGTCAGGTTAAGAAGTCACTTGGGATAACGAATAGTTTACAAAGCGTACAAGAACGACGCACAGTGGCATTTCGGTGGAAAAAATAGGGTTTTTCAACTTTCCAATTTCAAAATTTTAATGATTGGGTTTTGTAAAGAAATATTTGATTAAGAAAAATTCAACATGGTTTTTTATGAAGAGTTTGTAGTTAAAAAAAACTAACAGAAGTCAACGGAAATTTATTTAATGAAATTAGATTAAAATTATTGTCCAAAATAAAGTAATTTTTGTGTGTGTACGTTTATAGCTATGGCTTTTGTTTTATTTTTCAGTGAAAATATAGCACTTACTCTGTTATAAGAAAAAAAATGATTGAAATTGGAAAGGTATACGAATCATTATAATTTATCAAAAATTATATTAAAAAATATCAACTTTTCACTTCTTGATGGAAAAAAACTTTATGTGCTTTGCCTTGCTTAGCCCTCTAACTATAAAAAAATTAAAGGTCCGAGTCTGTACTTTCAATTAAGAAAAAAAATCACCGCCAAATACCGTCCCTTTTAGTAACATCGATTTTAATGCATGCATTTGTGTGATATTTTCAGTGTATTTGAAGGCTAATACCTTTCGCGGAGGGTTGTTGGGGATATTCTCTTCTTTTGTATGGAGACAACACATGTTGACTTTTGAATAAAAATTAAATTTTTTTAACTTATATGAAATTTTCATATAATTCTAGACAGGGAAGAAAAACACCTAAAATCTACAACTTTCGATGGGCGTAAAATCTAAAGTAGGCGTGGCATCCCCAATATGTTTAATTTTTTTTCATAGGGAGAACTCAATTAAGAAGTGCCCCGAATTTCGAGCCCTTAGGTCCAAAAATAAAAAGTTTGGCAAGTGCAGTTATATGGGTGGTGGGTGTGGCAGTGGCTGGTTTTCCAAAATTTTTTTTGAAAATTTCTAAATTAAGCCCAGAGAAGTGTTTCTGCAAAATTTCATTGCTGTACGACCACTCCTTCTATTTTTTCCAAGAAATGTATGGGGCAGTGCCACTGTGCGACGCTTAAGCTTAGTCCTTTAAGAAGGCATGCCAAACATATAATAGGTATTTAACAATAAAGCAATAGCGAAGCATTGCCGGGTCCACTAGTTAGAAAATAAATTAAACGGCGACCCACAAAAGGCGAATAAGATTAATTGTGCTGCTAAGAGCAGAAGGAATATAACAACAGTCTTGGCAGTGCTACTCTACCATCGCCAGCACAGCAATCGCATCCTGTGATGTATGATAAAAAGGTGATATTGTATGGTAATTATGGGCTCGAAAAGGCATTTTGATAATTTCAAAATGTAATATCGCATTCATAACATAATGTTAAAGAGGGTTCCCTTAGGAAATGGTTAATACAGAGAATATATTACTGGTGTGTGGTTTATTCAGAAGACAAGGGTATAGTACAGATAGTCGACCATTTTGTAAATAAGCAAACTCTTTTATTGCTAATGATGTTAGTAGAAGTTTAGTTTGTCAAAAACATTGGAAATTCCATAAATTTTAAAAACGTTTTAATTGTATTTCCAGAACGAAAAAGGTGTCAAAAACATTTTAAAATTTTTAAAATAAACAATTTAAAAAATTGCTTAAGATTAATTAATCATTAATGTATTTTGTTTTCTTTTTTGTTGTTGTTGTTCAATTTCTTACTTAACTTCCCTTTACACCCCATGAATGAAGTATGGGATAGCTTCTCGCGTTGTTGTGAATTAACACGCTTTCTATTTTTAGATTCACAACTTACGGCACCTACTTGTTTATCGACGAATGCGAACGTTACTGTTTGAGAAGCTTTTACTGTTCTAACCACTATGCCACGGCCGGTCCCAATTGCTGCATCAAATTTTTGTCAAAAAATTAGAAAAATTTTGGCACAACTTCTCAAACTTTTAAAGCACTTGTAATGTTAAAGATTCTTTCGTAAACTAAAGTGCACCAAAAATTCGTTCACCGTTACGGCAGTTTGCGGCGGAGGCTTTATACAAATTTAGACCGTTTCTTCACAATGATTTACACCTTCATCCTTACGAAAATCAAATGGTACAATATTGAGCATATTTTCCATCAAGAGACATTATTGGTTTATACTTTTATGAAGATAAAATAGGGCATGCTGCTGTGCTTTTCCTCCAGCGCTACAGAATTTCAATGATTTTAACTAACGATAATGGATTCAGCAATATGTGGCAACATGTCACACCTCGAGTCCTTCGAGTCCTTCCATTGGATGCAGTACGGGAAATTTTTAGTTATTAACTGACTGACTACCTCGTTGTCCAGACTTATCTTTTCTCAGTAGTATTAAAATAATCAATGATCAAATAGGGATGATGGAATTAATAAACACTAATATCCATATTTTTGTACTTTAAAACCTTTAAAAAGAATATTGCTAAATACAGAGTGAAAGACTTAAAACCGAACTTTTTTCTGAAAGAAAACACAATGCAGGTGTAGCGACATTCAAACCATGCATGCTTACTAGGCTCTCTTTAGTAGTTCCCTGAAACGTATTAGTAATATATCATTCAATATAAATCATACGCACTAAAGAGCCGTGTATTTGCTAGGGTAACCATTCGATTAATCTTTATTCGAATAATCGATTAACCGTGTCAAAAAATTAACCGGACAATTTAATAACTAATTTTTTCGAATAACGATTAACTCGAGCAAATCAGAGCGATTAATCGATTAATCCATCTTGCAAACCTCTACAATGAGGCAACTTAGATTCGATAGTTTGTTAACAGAAAACGTCGTTTTATTTATGTTGTTTACTACTCACACACGCACACATTCCTGGTTTTTACATTGGAGAATGTTACTGAGTGAAAACATAAGACTTTATTTGTAAAAATGTCGAAGTTTGTAACTACAAGACAAAATAAGAACTCTTCATGTAATTTGACAATTTGCCGGCTAATAATATTTAAAGTTTTATTGAAATGTAAAAGAAATAAGATGAAAAAAGTAAGATATTTAAATTATTCGAGAATGAGTTACGTGTGGCAGCATTTGAAAAGATACAACAAAGACAAATCAAAAGCTTATTGTCAAAAATGTCCAACAAATTATAAATGCCACGAAAATACAACTTCTTCGCTTCTTTACCATTTGCAAAATGTTCATCACATACATCCTCATCATGGAAATTCCGAAGAACAACCAACATCGTCTGGTATATCTGCAGGAAAAAAAATGAAAAATATGAGGAAAAGAATCATATTTTGTCCTTTGAAGAAATTGTCTCATGATGTTTTGCAGATGATGCAATGTCGGTCAGAGCATTTAAAAAGCCCAAAATAATAAACTCATTCCTGCGAACAAGAGCTTTGGACATGCCGGCAAGTGAAACAACCATTTGGAAACAAATGGATAGATTTTATTTAAAAAAGTAGGCTGAACTTATACAAAACATTCAAAAGTTACAACAATCAAATGGCCGATTTTCCATTGCTGTAAGTACTAGTTTTAAACACTGCTTTCTTTTTTCTCGTTTTATTTTATTCGATTAATCGTTTAATCGAATAATTTGATTGGGATTTGTTCGGTTAATTGTGAGATAGAAATTTACAATTAACGATTAATCGAATAATCAAAAAACCCGAATAAATGGGTACCCTAGTATTTACTTTGGATGTACGCGACTCTACGACTTTAAATCACACTTTGACACAACATACCACTTTTGATAAACACCCGAATGTGACTATATAGGTTCTATAGTACTACCGAAGCTGAATAAAGCTTCATCTCAGTTTGACTCCATTTGCTCTTTTGGCTCCATCGAAAAACGGTGACATCAGTTTTTGGTCAACAGTACCTATAGTTTTGCATACAGCGCTTTTTATCCTCAAACAAAGTTGTAGCTAACAGTTGTAGCTAACAGTAACGCGATTCCAAAATTGTTTGAGAAATTGATCACGGATATTGTGTCTTATAACGTTTCCTCTAATATTGATAGGGTTTATCAACTGTGACAAACTTCCTTCAGTTTTCTTCTCACGTGATTAACGGTTTTATTTCTGGTATGCAGACCGATGTTATTTACACTGATTTCAGTAAAGCTTTCGATAAGGTTAATCATTGTCTTCTTATTCATAAATTAAATGTTATCGGTTTCAAAGGCAATACCATTGACTGGATAACGTCCTATCTTACAGGCCGCGAACAAATGGTCACATTCGGGGATTCTATTTCTAGTCCTATCCATGTGACGTCCGGTGTTCCACAAGGTAGCCCACTTTGGCCCTGTACTGTTTTTGTTATTTATAAATAATTTGCCAAAAGCGGTAACCGAATCTAATTTGCTAATGTACGCAGATGATGTCAAAATGTTTATTACTTGCGATAATGCTCCAGATCACGTTCATCTGCAATATGATTTGGATGGTTTTTATACATGGTGCAATATTAACCTTATGGAACTGAATCTGAAGAAGTGTAAACATATGATGTTTTCCAGATCTCGTCTAATTATTTCTCAGTTAACTCTGGGAGCGTCATCATGGAAATTTGTTGATTCATTTATCTTGATCTTGATATTTTATTGGATAGAAAATTAACCATGTTATTACTACTGTGAATAAAGCTTTTGGCGTTCTGTCACTTATTAAACGTTGGGCTAAGGAATTCTCTGACCCCTATATTACGAAGAATCTTTTCACATCTCTCGTTAGACCCATTCTTGAATATGGCTCGGTTGTGTGGGACCCGCAATACGATTTTTATGTCAATATGTTGGAATCCGTGCAGAAGCAATTCTTACTTTTCTGTCTTAGGAATCTTCGTTGGGATCCGAACATAAACCTTCCACCTTATATATCTAGGTTGGTTTTGATTAAATTGCCTACTTTGGCTAGTAGACGGACTATGCTTAATTCTATAACTATTTATAAGATCCTTATGGGTGATATTCGCTCTGAATTCCTTCTTAGTCGTGTGGTTGATAAATGTTCCTATAAGACCTTCAAGATATTATAAACAACTCTTCATCCCATTTCAACGTTCAAATTATGCTATGTCTGAACCACTGCAGAGAATGTGTTCTGATTTTAATCACTTGTATCAATTTATTGACTTCTCCTCCTCTTCTACAACAATAAAATCATACATAATAAATTATCTGAATAGCTGAGTACATTTTTCCTGTTCTTTTTTTATGTCAATTAGCTTGTAAGTTATAATTGTTAGTGTAGTGTTTTAATTTGGCTGATGATGTGTTAATCTGTAGCCGAATATTTGACAATCTTAATGTTCGCTCTCCACTACAGAGCGGTCTGCAGTGTGTACGTTGTCCCTACGTTATGGGAATGTGGCTCCCTCGGTCGGTTGGAGCTGGTGTGTAAGGTGTCGTTGGACTATACCTATAGCTGATTAGTATCAGTTTTACCTCTAAAAGGTAAGAAGGGGAACGACCATCCCAAATTTCATCATCCTAACTACAGCTAGTAAACAATTTTAAATATATAGATTATGAAAATGTTATTACAAACGTTTTATTAATATGACAATCATAACAATATTTTCAAAAGGGGTATGACACCGCCTATTACCCAGCGAGACGTAATCCCCCATTTACATATGTAGGAAATCTTATCTTTATACCTTTAATGACTCCTGAGATATGACCGATTGATATTTCGGTTTGTGTGGGCGGTGCCACGGCCCTTTGTATAATTATGTTTCCATGTAGCCAATTATAGAGGCCGTATGGACAGTATCACACAAAGAAAATATAATTACAATCGGTCCATTTATTAAGCTAATATAATAATTTTTCAAAAGGAGTGTGGCACCGCCCTCTTTCCACAAACAAAGTATTTGTTCTTATACGACCGATATACGTACCAAATCTCGACTCTATACCTATAATGGTTTAAAAGCTACAGCCATTTTAATATGAAGGGGACATCTAATAGGCATAAAATATGATACTAAGGAGGTTTTTGGGGTCGGTGCTTACGAATTTGGGGTCAAGTCTTGAAAAAACAAAATGGAGGATACAAAATGGCGGACATTTTTTTCCAAAAATGCTTGTATTTAACTGATATTGCGTCTAAAGGGGTTTTTGGGGTCGATGATTTCAAACCCGAATGGCGGATACAAATTGGCGGACATTTTGTTCAAGTGAATTTCAGCACTTTCAGAAAATAAATGCCTTTATTATGTATCCGCTTATTTCAAATCTGACTTCGGACACGAAATCAGCGACCCCGAAAACCCCTTAGTGTTATGCTTCATGCATATCAGAAATCTCTATAATTTTCAGACTACATTTTTCAAAATTGCTATCGAAGAAAGGTTGAAATAAGTAAGAAAGGCAAAAATATGCCGTTTATCCTGGGGCATTTCGATAAAGGAAATATCAAATTTTAACGCAGTAATAGGGATATGCTGTTGTAAGGTGATTTAGCATTAGTTTAAATCCAAGAAACAACAGAAGTTTTTAAATTATATTAGTTTTTTAGTCTCTTAAAAAACCCCCAATTTATCGAAACAAAAAATTTCTACTGAATTATATGTAATCAATGTACAAAATGTGACCATTTTAATTCACAAAAAAATTATATTTTTATTGTTTAAACTAAAATCTACCGTTATTTATGACTGAGAATATTTTGCCTTAATATTTTATATGACGAATACCCAAAAAATAAGTCAACTTTAAAAGGCTTCAACATAACGGTAATTATTACATGATCAATATTTTTGTTTGTTCTTATTATTCGAAAAGGACGATTTTATTTTTTGAATTTAGGCCAGAATATTCCGTTTTCCGACCAAATTGCAGTGTAAGCAAACAATTAATATACTCTTTACTCCTTTCGTACGGTAACAACTAACAAGGATATAACAACTATGTATCATCAAATGAAAACACTGTATAGCTGATTATCATCAATAGCAATCTTACAATTGCACCCTGTAGTGAATGAAATTCTACTTTTTAATAACAAATTAAATGTTGATGATCACCTCCAATTTCGCCGTCGTCATCATCATAGTTACCTCGGTCATTACTGCCATTATCCTTCTGCTGTGTAAACGACCACCCAGGCGAGTGTGCTCTTGTCATTGCCATTGTTTAATGTTGCATGCTACTGCAGCCATTCCATTGTCGCTGTTGCAAATGTTGTTGATGTTGCTACCTATGTGGTTAACAGCAACAGCCGCTTACTGCTGGCACCGTTGCTTTATTATTATTGTTATTTTTATTGTGTGCACCACATTTTCCACCTTATTGTTGGTGCTGCGGTTCGATTTAGCCATACATGAATGTGGGCGGGGGAAAGGCTATGTTTCTGTTGTTGTTACACTAACATTTTTTTACCGATATTTTAAATGAAACAATTTCCTTGTTTCTTTTTATATTTCGTAATAGTAATAATTGCATCAATTACCATTGGGAAAGGCAGTTATAATGAGTTGGATTGAAATATATTGCAAAATTTGTTTAATAGGAGTTGGGTACAACGAATATTTTAATTTACTCGATGGTTTAGGTAGGATAGACAATACAGCTTCACGAGAACACAACTCTTATTTTTAACCATTGTGGAACCTCTATTCGTACACATCACTTACTTACTTACTTAATTTCCCTTTACACCCCATGAACGAGGTATGGGATAGCTTCTCGCGTTGTTGTGAATTAACACGCTTTCTATTTTTAGATTCACAACTAACGGCATCTACTTGTTCATCGACGAATGCAAACGTCACTGTTTGAGAAGCTCTTACTAGACACGCCGATTGACTCGACACTAATACTGCGAAGTTGCTGTCGACAACATTCGAGGGGAGCCGACAATGAAAGAAAAATTTATTTCTTTTTTTCCTTTTTTTTTTAAGATGAGTTGAACCTGTGATCTGCCGCATGGTAGTGGCGTGTTCTCACCACTATGCCACGGCCGGTCCCATCATCAGTTACGACTCACAAATTCTTAGTAATAAATTCTAAATTTGGGTGTAGAAAATTAATAATAAGCGACATGATGGAACCCAATGCTTCCTGTATCTATAAAAGCTCGTTTCTCAATTCTTTATAGTTCTCACTCTAATGGTTACCAAAAAAATCTGAAACCAAGGTTTTGCTGAAGCGTTAAATTTTTTGTTCGAATTACTTAATTTCTTAAAATTTTAATCCGTTATTTCTTACAAAACATCCTTTTTCTACATGTACTTGATTTGAGTAGCTTTTTTTATATTCGACCCACACCGAACGGACATAATTTCGTTCGCTATTTTTACTCTGTTATTTTCAGCATCATTTCTTTTTTTTTTTTGTATTAAGCGACTACGGAAGATGATGCATTGTTGTCAGGGAGCCAACGAGTCAACCAGCGAGAGTGTTTTTACCACAACCATTACGGTTGCATCCTACTTTCTCGATTCTTGCTCGACTAACGTCGATGCTAGCCTGATGGCGTGAATGTTAGCGGGAGCTGTTGTACAATGTTGGTTGTTGTGCTGCTGCTGCTACTTCAGTTTGCTACAACTGATGGTAGTGATGGGTATGCCAATGATGCTATATAGTCGTGCTCTTGAGACTATAACCGTTGATTTCCTACCACTTTAAGAGGAGTAGAGTGGGAGGTAGGATAAGGACGACATGCTCTTTTTTATAAGGCTACTTGTGTTATTTTTGCAATTTATCACTGTGGAACCTCTATTCGTACACATCACTTACTTACTTACTTAATTTCCCTTTACACCCCATGAACGAGGTATGGGATAGCTTCTCGCGTTGTTGTGAATTAACACGCTTTCTATTTTTAGATTCACAACTAACGGCATCTACTTGTTCATCGACGAATGCAAACGTCACTGTTTGAGAAGCTCTTACTAGACACGCCGATTGACTCGACACTAATACTGCGAAGTTGCTGTCGACAACATTCGAGGGGAGCCGACAATGAAAGAAAAATTTATTTCTTTTTTTCCTTTTTTTTTAAGATGAGTTGAACCTGTGATCTGCCGCATGGTAGTGGCGTGTTCTCACCACTATGCCACGGCCGGTCCCATCATCAGTTACGACTCACAAATTCTTAGTAATAAATTCTAAATTTGGGTGTAGAAAATTAATAATAAGCGACATGATGGAACCCAATGCTTCCTGTATCTATAAAAGCTCGTTTCTCAATTCTTTATAGTTCTCACTCTAATGGTTACCAAAAAAATCTGAAACCAAGGTTTTGCTGAAGCGTTAAATTTTTTGTTCGAATTACTTAATTTCTTAAAATTTTAATCCGTTATTTCTTACAAAACATCCTTTTTCTACATGTACTTGATTTGAGTAGCTTTTTTTATATTCGACCCACACCGAACGGACATAATTTCGTTCGCTATTTTTACTCTGTTATTTTCAGCATCATTTCTTTTTTTTTTTTGTATTAAGCGACTACGGAAGATGATGCATTGTTGTCAGGGAGCCAACGAGTCAACCAGCGAAAGTGTTTTTACCACAACCATTACGGTTGCATCCTACTTTCTCGATTCTTGCTCGACTAACGTCGATGCTAGCCTGATGGCGTGAATGTTAGCGGGAGCTGTTGTACAATGTTGGTTGTTGTGCTGCTGCTGCTACTTCAGTTTGCTACAACTGATGGTAGTGATGGGTATGCCAATGATGCTATATAGTCGTGCTCTTGAGACTATAACCGTTGATTTCCTACCACTTTAAGAGGAGTAGAGTGGGAGGTAGGATAAGGACGACATGCTCTTTTTTATAAGGCTACTTGTGTTATTTTTGCAATTTATCACTCATAAAGGCGTGTATTGTTAACTTAAGAGAGTGTGAGGCCTTTTTCCAAACCGGAAGTGCATTCAAGTTAATTTCATTTGCCAATAAAGCGTGCAGTTGGTTTGAATATATGTACATAAATTTGCATATTCTACGTATGCACTTATGTGGTTACGTAAATATATATTATGTATATTATGTATGTATTATGTGTGTGTGTTTGTTTTTTTTAATAATGTAAATTAAAATTGAATGGTAAATGGATGAGTATGGGTATATATGAAGTTGAGATTGTGCGTATTAACCCTTATGTGAGTGACAGGGTACCCGGGTACCCTTTTCATTTCAAGTGAAAATATTTAATGGATGCAGATGGTTTACAAAGCTCAAGCATTTTGACAACTCTTTACTTTTAATTGTTTCTATATTTTCATTGGAGTGGGTTTATTTTATCCCTTTAGAAGAGCGTGGCAAGTCGATATTCTTTTTATACCTTTAAGAGATTGGCAGGGGTACCTGGGTACCACAAAGTAAAATCAATGAAACTACATGAAAGAAATATTTTTTTTTTTTTTGGAAGCTTAATACTTCGAAAAATGTTTTAATTTGTAACTCACATAAGGGTTTAGCCCTTCAAGTTCAAAAAATCAATATAATTCAAAAGATATTGAAATGTCAGGATATGTTGGAGAATAAGTATGTGTGTGAACAGTTGTTTTTCAACAAAATAAACTCGTTTATGTTTTGGTAACTTTAATATTGATGGCATTGTGTTGTGAGTATTTGTGTGCATTAAAAGCTCTTTATTTGTATTTGTACAATTTAGGATAACAAGAAAATTTATAATTTTCGGATCATTATCAAAACAAAAAAATTAACAAATGTTCAACTATATTTACAAATTTTAAATATTGAAGATGTTTTTTATGCATGCATACTTCAAATGATCGCCTCTGTTTTCTGATTTTTCACAAATCCATCGGACAAGTGCCAGTACCCATCTGTGCATGCGTGTTATAAATACCAAATTATCCCATATAATTTATGAATAAAATCAACTTAACACACACTCTCACACACATTTATAGTACGGTCCAAACGACGTTCCTCCAATTGAGTTCCATATATGTGACAACAACACAAATATCTAAACACGTTTGTACTACGTCGAATAATTATACATATTTGAAATTTTAATGAACAAAATTCGAATAGACGAACCAAAGAATATTTAATTTTAAATGTTTGCCAAATTATTTACTCCTCCCCTCAGTATTCCACACAAAATGTGTGTCACTCAGGCAATTTAGCGATTCCTTATGGTGCTGCTTGTGCACGTGCCCCCTCCCATTGATACTCTTTGCCATTACTTGGTGTTGCAAACAAATTTTCTACATTAGATGGGATATCTTCTCATTTAATCCTTAGAGGCAGCAAAATATCATGTATTGTCGAATTTCCACGGGATGCAATGCCTAACAAGCACCTAGCACCAAACATGCACTAGCCAGGCAGCCGGCACAATATGGCCAGGGTACCGCACTGTGCAGGAATCACAGGCAAGTGAGCACAGCCAAAGAAATGTATAAAAGTATGATGAAACAACGAATGAACAAGCGAATGAACCATTTAACAAGGACTGTGTGTAGATGAAGTGGCCCCCGCAATCTCTTACACGCACTCACACACATGTATAAACATTGAGTGAACAAGGCGATGACAGCACGCAACTTCCTTTGGTGGCCCAGAAATGCCACATACTGATAGTATAAATCATATTTTTTAATATATGGAAACACACACACAAGGGTCATGCTAAGCACACACAGAACACATCCAAAGAACCGCACACAGATAGGCTCATGATTGTGTGGAAAGGCGAAGCACTAAAAACTCCGCTTGAGCCACCAGTTTTCACTTGAGGCAGCAATTTAAGGCTTGCCCCACCCTATCCAGCCCATCACTAACATCTACAAACGTCTAGAAATCAACATTTTTTGCCTACAGTTAATGGAAATGTCCACACGATATTTGCAATGAATGGGCACGGAAAAAAGGGTAACATGCATGTCCGCAAAGAAACGACTGTATATACCAGAGCTAGCATTTACGTTCATTGAAAGGAATAGGCAATTTAATTTGCAGTGAAAGGAACGTTTAGAGAAATTGTTTACGTCGACGCTTTTGTGATACAAGAGTGCATTGACAGTGGGTCATATGGTGAAATGTGGACATGCGTTTTTAAAGGGGCTTAAATGGACTGCAGTTGTAATGGAAAATGGTGAAACAAGCAGCAAGTGAAGGAAATCAAATAAATAGATTATTGAAATCCTGTTAAATTGTGTTGAGTTTTTTTTACGTATTATCAAAATCCTGTTAAATAATAATTCAAAAAAGAATGTAAAAAATTTAATGATGTATGAAAAGCTTAGTAGTAAAAATTTTTATGATCGGAGAATTTTTTTCGTAAAGAAATAGAAATTGACTGTGATTTGCCCTTTAAGCCAGTCATATATAAAATTACTGGGTTACAGATTGATTGACTGAGAGACCACTGTCCAGACTAAACGTAGAACCGCAAAATTTTTATTTGTATATGCCACTACAGAGCTAGAAAATTTGAAATAAGGTGGTACCAACGTCCTGACCAAATAAAAACTAAACAACAAATCCGCATCAAGGCGAAATATTTCTACATCACGATGATTTGTGCTCATGCCCCGACGGAAGATAAAGACGATGAGATTAAAGATGCATTTTACAAGCGCCTAGAGGAAACAGACGACTGCTACACTGGCCACAACATTCAAATTATTCTGGGAGACTTTAATGCAAAAATAGGAAGGGAAAATGTTCTTGGTAAATTCAGCCTGCATACCTACACGTCAGATAACGGGTTTAGGCTGGTTAGCTTCGCAGCGGAAAAGGAACATGGTAGTGAGTGGAACCAGATTCCAGCACAAAGATATCCACAAGGCAACTTGGCTATCCCCCGATCAAAACACCAAGAAGCAAATTGATTATGCGGTAATTGATGGTAGGCATGCATCTAGTGTCATGGATGTGCGTGTGATCCGTGGTGCTAATATTGGCTCGGATCATTACCTGGTTGCAGCCAAGGTGCGCACAAGATTGAGCAGAGCGAAAAACGCACGTAACCAAACACAAAGAAAGCTGGACATCGCGAAGCTGCAAACCCCAGAGATAGCTACTGCCTACTCCAACCAGCTCTCCCAACTTTTACGACACAACGCCTCTACTTCTGACGTTCCCGATACACAGTGGCAGCATATTGCGCATTCCATGACAACCGCCGCAACAACCGTGCTAGGATATGAAAAGCGGCGCTCAGACGAATCCTGGTACGATGAAGAATGTCGCATAGCGTCTGAGGAACAGGATGCTGCTTATAGGGCAACGCTACAGCCAATTGTAACCCGTGCTGTTAGGGAACGGCATAAGGAGATAGTAAAACAGTCGAGACAGCTATTTAAGCGAAAAAATGTCAGATGAAGGAACGGGAGAACGAGGATATAGAGCGATAGTCCCTATGGTGAGGCCCAAAAATTTTACCAGAAAGTAAGAGCAAATGGATACGGTAATGGCCTCCCCACCTGTAAGGACAGTGATGGAAATCTGGTCACGGATACGCAGAGTGTGCTGCACATATGGAGAGAACACTTCCATCAACTGCTGGTTCCAGAAGGCAGCACACGTGAAGTTATCACGCCAATTGTCGACGACGGCTTAGATAGCCCACCACCAAGTCAAGCCGAGGTAAGAAGAGCAATTTTGCTGCTGAAAAACAATGAAGCAGCCGGTGCCGACGGTCTGCCCGCAGAGCTCTTCAAGTCTGGTGGCGAGGAGCTGATAACGAGCATGCACCAGCTCCTGCGCACGGTTTGGCTTAAAGAGTGCATGCACGACAATTATGTCCTGTGCTGAAGAAAGTTGATCCAAGTGTGTACTCCAAATGCCGCTCCAAATACTAAAGCAAGTGTTATCCAACCTGATGGGGCCTTATCAGTATGGCTTTAGACCTGGAAAATCAACAACTGACCAGATTTTCACACTTCGGCAAATCCTGGAAAAGACCCAAGAGAAACAGATCGACACGTACCATCTTTTTGTCAACTATAAAGCTGCCTTCGACAGCCCGATACGTCAAATATCACTCGAAGCCATGGCGGAGTTTTGTATTCCAGCGAAGATGATACGCCTTTGCGGAATGACGAGGACTTATACGAAGTCTTCAGTGAAGATTGGCAAGGAACTCACGGAACCATTCTATACCAGACGGGCCCTAAAACAAGGCGAAGGCCTATCGTGTGACCATTTTAACATAGTTGTGGAGATGATAATGAGGAAAGCTGCAGTAAACACGAGTGGCACGATATTTAACAAAAGCCACATGCTTCTCGCGAACGCTGATGACGTAGAAATCATCGGTCAAATACTGCGGGATGTGGCTGCAGCTTTCTCAGGTATACAGAAGGAATCAGCGAAAATAGGTCTAACGGTGAACGAGGACAAAGAAAGTTATTAGTTTCAACGAACAAAGAATCTACTCATTTGGGAAACTGCGTGAACGTTGACAACTATAATTTTTTCTACCTATAATCCGCCATCAACAAAACAAATAATGTCAGCCCCGAAATCCGGAGAAGAATACAGCTTGCTAATAAATGCTACTACAGACTAAGCAAGCGATTCTATGACAGATCCCTCTTGACGAACAAAAATCCAGCTATACCAGATACTGGTTCTACCTGTTTTGATGTACGGTTCAGAATCCAGGGTTGTGACCCAAGCGGATGAATCGGTTCTGGAAGTATTCGAGAGAAAAATACTCCGTAAAATATATGGGCCCATCATCGTTAACGGATAGTACCGGCGTCGTATGAATCATGAGCTGTACTTTAAGGTCAGATGCATTAAGGTGCAGCGGTTGCGTTGTCTAGGTCATGTTGTACGCATGGACGAAAATGCTCCAGCTCGAAAAGTCTTCGACAATGAACTCGATGGACGGCGCAGAAGAGGGCGACCAAAACTCCGTTGGAAAGACCAGATTACTGAGAATCTTACATAACTTCGTGTGACTAACTGGAGAAGAAGCGCAGAAGATCGAGGCGCTTATACAATTTTTTTACGTGCGATATATAATCCAATGGGACTGAAAAGAAGTGCCAGCTAAGTAAGTAGGAAAGTATGTTACATAAAGGCGGTTGGCTGGCCCGACTATCAGGTAAGGTCGTTCCACGTTGCATCCGTCACTGAACATATTTTAAACCACTATCATGATAATAATTTTTGAATCATACAGATTCTATTAACTTTTACTTGAAAAAAATTCTTTGATTAAAATGTATAACAATAAATTTTACAGTAATTGTATTATTTACATTTCACCAAAATTTATTAACCAAAATATGAAAACTGAATTTCTAAGCAATAAAATAATCAAAATGCAATAAGTCTTATATGCAATTCTATGAACTTTTTGCAAATGAAATTTCCACTAAACTAACACACAAGTATAACTCCAACCAAGCAATACAATTGTCACCCTCTGTGCCACTGTGTCATCGTTAATAAGTAGAACGCAATTGTGTTCGCTTCATCGTTCAATCATATCTTCATCTATCCTCCACATCGCACTGTTGTTGTGGAAAATTTACGTTCTTGTAATGTTTGTTAACAACTTCCGGTTTCCGTTACAAATTGAAAAGGAAATTTCAGTCACAAATTAAGTAGACTGTTGAAGACATCATCGCCATCAGCCAAACGGCAATATCTAGAGCAGCCCGACAAACCTATAATCTAAAATGCGCCTGCCTTTATACTCACTCTCTCAAATAAACATAGTACCGTAGTAAAATGAAATGTACTCGTTGTTTGTACTTTGAAGACATTAAAAAGTTTTTGTTCCTTTTGCCTTTATTTCGTTTCTTTGATAGCGAAAGTTTTTAAACATTGCCAAAGCATAAGAGCAACGTTGAATATGAAACACAAAGCTAAAAGAGCAAGGAAAGTGGGGAGGTGAGAACAACACTAAAGAAAGGAAATGTTAAGGATTTGTAAGGAAATGCAATCAGTCTTGAGTGTGATCTTGTCAAGTGCAGTCGTCTATTGTTTTCTTATCGACCATTTCTGTTCACTTGTTGCGAGCATCGTTGAGAAACCATTTTTCTCTCTTTTGTTCTCTTCGCTTTTGTTTTGTCCAACGTATTTGTTTACAAGTAGTCTACAAACAGTCACCTAAAGTCCCACGTGCACCTCTGGTGGCAAACATGGGGAGAAGAAGAGCAAAGGGCAGTAAGACTATTGTCTCGACAAATCAAATGGGTGTGCATTTGAGGAATAATCAAAATGCTTCAAGTTCTAACAAATTTGATATATTATCAAAAGACATGAATGTTGATTCCCAAACCCCAACAAGCAGAGTTATACCTGAAAACACTAAACCTAAAAAGCCACCGCCAGTTGTAATTGACTGCTCATCAGCTGATTTCAAGAAGGTGTTAGACTTTATTGGCACCAATGGTTATTTCTTTCGGAGAACTTCAATGGGAACCAAAATTTTTTCCGAAAGCATGGAGAAGTATTTAAGCCTTTTAAAAGGTTTAAAAGCTACAGAATTCCGATATTACACTCATAAAATTTCGGACAATTCAACTTATAAGATGGTGTTAAAAGGTCTTCACAAAGTTCCAACTGAGGTAATAAAAGAAGAACTTGAATTGAACCACGGAGTAAAGTGCACAGATATAAAAGAGATAATTACTGAAAGAACCAACCTTAGTGATGCATTGTATTTACTTACTTTCAACCGATTGGAAGTTACAAAGAAAGTGCTATATAACATAAAATTCATACTTAGAGTTTCTATTATTTGGAAGAATCAAAAATCAGTCGCCAACAGAGGTCCAACCCAATGTCGAAAATGCGGCTTATATGGTCATGGAACTGAAAATTGTTTTAGGCAAAAAATATGTTTCTTATGCTCAAGTAAAACCCACGATAGTGACTACTGCCCCATGAACAGTACCACTGGAGGAAAAATATATACCTGTTTTATTTGTGTTTCAAAAGGCTACACTGATTTTCAGCATAGAGCAGATGATCCAACCTGTCGTTCCAGAGCTGATTATCTTGAAGCTCGAAAAAGAGCTATCCAAAAAAAGACTGCTATTCACACAACAAATAACGTTATCCAGCCCATGATTACTAACGGGCCACAGAGCTCCAATTTACCAAAGGCAGCTGTACAACAAACAAATTCTGTGTCAAATAACAACACCTACGCTAGTCAGTTTACCCCTAGAGCTGATTTGTTTTCAATGGAGGAACTGTTTACTATTTTCAAAAACGCCACAGTTGAATTAAGAAAATGCTCAACAAAGTTGGATCAACTGAACATCATCGTTAGTCTACTTAAGTATGCAGTTTAATTCATCATTAAATTGTATGTATTGGAATGCCCAAGGCATCAACTCTTTTTCGAAAAAAATACAGTTGGAGCAAGTAGTAAAAGCTAAGCTGATTGATGTTATATTTTTATGTGAAACTTTCCTAAAAGAAGAAAATAGTTTTTCTTTATCAGGGTACCGAATATATAGATGTGACAGACCTACGCCTGGGGGAGGAGTAGCTATTGCCGTCAGAACTTATCTTAAAACCAAACAACTTCCTTACTATCCAACCAGTGGTATAGAGAATGTTTCTGTGGAACTTGTGCTGTGTAATCGTACTGTTGTACTGACATCTGTATATTCTCCAAGACATTGCAATAGTTTTAAAGATGACATCATAAAGTTAACGCCCCAAAACAAGGAATATATTATATGTGGAGATCTTAACGCAAAGCATTCAAGTTGGAATTGTTCACGTGCCAACACATCAGGAAATATACTATATAATGTACAATTAAGATCCAATTTTCTGATTTATTATCCGAACGGTCCAACTCGATACCCCCAAAGCAGCCAGGGTAACCCAACTACGATAGACTTGATGCTCTCAAATACTGACCTAAATATATCTCCTTTGCTTTCTCACGATTCTACACTTCCATCAGATCATTGCCCGGTCACATTTTCTTTGGGAGCATTTGTAGCAGATAGCGCCGAGTACAAACTAGATTTTAAAAATATTAATTGGACACAGTACCAAAGAGATGTTGAGCGACGTCTCGCATTCTCTAACATCAATACAAATGGTCTAACGTCAACTGAAGAAATTGAAAATGCTCTTCTGATGTTTATAGGAATAATTAATGACGCTAAAAGTACAATGCCTAGGATAAGGATTGAACCGATTGGACAAAAGTTATCTAATCAATCTAAGTTGTGTATTAAAATGAGAAACAAATATAAAAGAATGTCACAGAGAGCTGTCAATAGTAATGTAAAGATTACATTATTATCTATTGTAAAAGAATTAAACAAAATGATTGATAAAAACATTAGTATCGACAGAAATAATCAATGGGAATCCTTACTCAAAAATCTACCGAAAGGGTCTAAGAAGTTCTGGCGAATATCCAAAGCATTTAAAGGGAAAAAAATTAACCGGATCGGTGTTTTAAAGCAAAACGGCCAAATATTTGCTGCCGATGATGAGAAAGCACGCATTATAGCAGACGAGTTTGAAAAGGCTCACCATCTAACAGAAAACATGACGCATAGCATTGAGAAACAAGTCTCTATTGCTATTCGGAATTTGGAAAATAATGTAATTGGAAATATAAATCCAGCAGATTGCGTAACAAATGATGAAATAAAATTTCACATTAAACATTTAAAAAACAACAAAGCTCCTGGATTCGATGGGATACTGAATATTTTCTTAAAAAAGCTTCCTGAAAAAGCAATCACATTTCTGAAAAACATTTTTAATGGCTGTTTAATGTTCGGATTCTTCCCCTCATGTTTCAAATGCGCAAAGGTGGTCCCTATTCACAAGCATGGGAAAGATCCTAGAAATTGCGGTAGCTATAGACCGATAAGTTTATTGAGCAGCATTGACAAACTACTTGAAAAAATTATTCTTTCAAGAATTACTGATTTCATTGAAAACAATAATCTTATCAACAAAGAACAATTTGGTTTTCGTCAGCAGCATTCAACTGTCCATCAAATTAAAAGAATCACAAACGCAATTAGAAAAAATAAGCGTCAACGTCTATCTACCGGAATTGTTCTATTGGACATAGAAAAGGCTTTTGACAGTATATGGCACAATGGCTTAATTTTTAAACTCAAAAATTATGGTTTTCCGATGTATATTGTTAAGATAATAAAATCTTTCTTAAACAATCGCACATTCAAAGTTGTCATAAATACATCAGCTTCATCCGCTCGAAATATACCAGCAGGAGTTCCCCAAGGGGCTGTTTTATCGCCCACGTTATACTCGCTCTACGTCGCTGATTTTGTACCCAAATCCGGTTCAGATATTGCCCTATATGCTGACGATTTAGCAATTATGGTTAAAGGCAAACTTTCGAACACGATAGTCAACAAGCTTAATAGAAGCCTGGACATATGTAGAAAATTCTACAACAAATGGAAAATACGAGTTAATGCTGAGAAAACAAAATGTATTATTTTTCCTTTTAATAAGTCGCACAAACGTATCCCATCGGTAGAACTTCGGCAAGGCAACACCGCAATCCCTTTTGAAAATACCGTAAGGTACCTCGGAGTGTATTTGGATCAAAAACTCACGTTTCAAAAGCATATTGAAAACGCCTCTGACAAGGCACTGAAGTGTTTTCGGGCCCTTTATCCGCTTTTAAATAAGAAGTCGAAGCTCAACGTTGGTAATAAGCTAATTATATACAAAACCGTCATCAGACCAATAATGCTTTACGGTAGCTGCATTTGGGGGAAATCAGCTAAGTCACACATTAGAAAACTACAAGTCCTGCAAAACAAATCACTTAAAACGATTTTCAATCTACCACACCTATACCGTACCCGTGACCTTCATCTTAGATATAACCAGCAATTAATAAAAGATTTAATTGAATCTCAGAACTCAGCATTTAACAATAAATGCAGAATTTCTGACTACGATCTCATTAGAAGCTTATCTGAAGATACTCCTTAGTTTATTATGTAAACTAAGTGTGTTTAGTTTTTACGATTTTTGGCTATAAATGTCAAAAGTTGTTCTTTTCTCTTGCTAATGTACAAAGGTTTTTACTATCATTTTTTCCTTTATTTTCTTCCTACTTATAAATATTGTATTATAATTAATTTTAATGGTTACTTATGTTGAAATATCTCTAAGATAGAATCTCATATAATATGTTTTACTTATTATGTTTATGTGTATATTGATAGAATATTAAATAAAATAAATAAAAAGGAAATGCAATGTCATGCATGAATTTGCCATTTTACGTTTATTAAAGTTTTTGCATACATTTCACTTTTCATTTGCATGTGAATCGAATTCGAATGAAACGAAATGAATTCACTTTGTCTGATTGTCTTCGTTTCGACACATGAACGGATCCCCATTCTTCTGTAAACGATGTCGCTGCTCTGACTGCATTGCATGCATGCATCTTTATGTTCTGGTTTGTTTGCCTGTCACTCATAGCGTTAGGGTAAACTTTATACAGCCACCATTAATACTTTCTTCACTTTTTTTTCCAACGTAAATTGTGGTGCACACATTTTAGTTAGTCTGCGTGTGTGAGACACAGTGTGGCGAAACTGAAAATAATTTGAAGATGTGTATATTTATATATAAAAAATATTTACCACAATGAGAAAATATGGTTTATATGTTATTTAGAAAAGCTAATCAACTTTGGTATACAGATTTGTACTTGTCCAGAAATGCAAAATGTACTAGGTCGATTCCCAAATTCGAAATGAATGTATTACCGTGTTATATGACCTTTCAACACTATGCGACTGCCTTCCTTACATTATCATACCTACATACATAGCTGTGCACACGTTAGCTCTCCTTGGGCGACATCCGCGTTTTCTTGTGGCTAACGGTATTTCCTTCAGTTCTTGTCATCATATGCTGTCAATAGTTTATTATATTTTCCAAGAAATGAAAATTTATTGCTGCGTTTTTGTTGTCATCTCATTTTTGATGTTGGATATTTCATAAAACTTTTAACCAAACGTTCGTTGCTGCATGTCCTTATGCACATTACGCTGCACAATCCTTTCAATCTTTGCCACCATGATGTTGTTTGGGTGGTCTACGCTGCTGCTGTTGTTGCTTTCCCTTTGACATCAAAAACTTTTGCTATCGAAATTTCGTGTAAAATTTTTACTTTTCTTCGTAACTGTGTCAAAGACAAACATAGAATTGTTGTGCTGTAAAAGATAGGAGTAGCATAATAAAAGGAGCTCCGAACGAGCGTAATAAAGATGGTATGTTATATGTGGCTCAAACGTGCTGTGGTTTGAAAACTTGTTCTGACCAAAAAAAAATTAAAACTTTCTTCAACAGGCAATACAGTAGCCATTGGATACATATGGATACGTATGAACGAACTTACATACTACGGTATATGATATCCGTATGTAGTCGCAATAAATCAGGGACAGCGGCGAATCTTCTTTGGAAGTGCAGTGATGTTTTATATGGGATGCTTTTGGATAGAAAGTAATTTCTAAACTTACTCCAAAGTATTGACCACAAATGCAATTTAATTACAATTACGCCATATCATGTTATGATACAAATTTTGTTATATTTTTTTCTTTTAATTTTGTTAAATTTTTAAAATACATACCGAAAGTTGTCAAGGTGGCCATGTGCAACTTATGGGGACTTTTGTTAAAATTCCATAATATCGAAGGAAATAATAACATGGGATACACTCTACTACCAAAGGACTATAGACCTTTCAGCCCATCAATGTTTCTTTTAAAGACTTTTGAGAAGCTAACTGATTTGCACCTGAGACGGAACCTGGACCATATCCTCATCAGGGGAATGCAGCATGCATACCATAAGCGAAGATCTGTGGACAGCGCTTTGCACGAAGTGGTAGAACATGTGGAGAACAGTTTAGGAAAAGCATTACATATATTAGCGGCATTACTGGACATCGAAGGGGCCTTCAATAATGTAACATCCACAGCCATAATGGATGCGTTAAGGACGACTGGAACACATATTTTGCTTAGGAAATGGACTGATTCTATGCTGTAAAATCGTATAATAAACTCCCCGCCTGGCACGAGTACTACGAGGAAGCTGGCGACTAGGGGTACACCACAAGGTGGAGTGCTATCCCCATTGCTGTGGCTACTAGTGGTAAATGGCGTTCCCTAGACTTTTGAGAGAAATAGAAGGAAGATTGTGGCCTATGCGGACCACGTCGTTATCCTAGTTACAGGTAGATTTGCTCCAACTTTCAGTGACTTCATACAGGATGACCTACGATCTTTATCAAAATGGGCCACAAGCTGTGGTCTGTATGTCAACCCACAGAAAACTGAGCTTGTACAAATATCTCATTGAGAACTTCAGATTGCCGGTAACACTATGTCACAAAATTTCAAAAGTTTCTGTATCCCGGACATTTAATAATATATTTTAATGTAAAATTCCACGCTGAATTCAAATCTGCTCTCAGATATGTGGAAAGTAGAACAGTTTTTGAGATATGGTCTAATTTCCATTTTTAGTGTTTTGAAAAAAGGTAGGTCTACTAAAATGTAATTTTCTCTGGTTTTTTTCACCGATGTCACCGAGCTGTGACGAAAATAAAAGATAATAAAATTATTTATTAAAAAAACGATAGCTGATTAAAATCCTATCATAAATGACGAAGTTATGGCACTTTAAAGTTAGATTTTTGTAAAAATTATAATGATTTTTCAAGTTTTCGCTGCCTTTAATTAAGTTTTTTTCCGTGTTTCCGTATAATTTGCTCCGGTTTCAGACCATTACATGAAAGAATAATATGTTACAAAAATTTGTTGCCCTTGGTCATCAAAATCGGTTGAAAAATAAACGCTACATTCACAATTAAGTACACATACCTCTTCTTGAGAGTAGCAGTAATTGTTGTTTTGCTTGTTTTCCGAAAAATAACTCTACATTTTTTGTTAAACAAGTCACATAGGAAAATCTAAAAAAAAAATTGGGTTATTTTCCCAAATGCTGCAAATGTGGAAGTATTTTTTATCCGATTTTGATGACCAAGGGCAAAAAATTTTTGTAACACATTTTTCTATCATGCAATAGTTTGAAACCGGAGCAATTTTTACGGAAACATGGAAACAAACTTAATTAAAGGCAGCGAAAACTTGAAAAATCATCAAAATTTTAACAAAAATCCAACTTTGAAGTGCCATAACTTCGTCTTTTGTGATTACATTTTAAACAACTATTGTTTTTTTAAGAAACAATTTTATTATCTTTTATTCTCGTCACAGTTCGGTAACATCGGTGAACAAAAACCAGAGAAAATGTCATTTTAGTAGACCTACCTTTTTTCAAAACACTAAAAATGAAAATTTGACCATATCTCACAAACTGTTCTACTTTCCGAATATCTGAGAGCAGATTTGAATTCAGCATGTAATTTTACATAAGGATCAACTATTTAGAAGCCGGGATCAAAAATTTGTTGCATTGTGTAATTGATGGTGTCGAACAGAAACTCTCGTCTGAAGCAAAATATCTAGGCGTCATTTTGGATAGGAAACCAAACTGGAGACGCAATACGGAGGAAAGGATGAAGAAAGGATTAAGGACTATACGCCTGCCGGAAACCTGTAGGGAAAACTGGAGACTACAACCTGCAATGGTATATTGGATATACACAATGGTAGTGCGCCCCATAGTAACTTACGGATGCCTTGTTTGGTGGGAGGCTCTGAATACGGAAAGTAAGCTAATGCTGATAAGTAGTGTACAGTGAATGGCATCACTGTAGCGGCTAAAAGTGCAATACGGTTACAAGAAGCAGGCCTTTGACGGCAATCGGAGTCGGGTCACGCATCTATACTGTTATGGTTCAGCAGACATGGATGCAACAAAGACTGTATTGTTGGGTTTTAGATCATGCCCGAAAATTGTGATCCCTGACAGAGAAAGCGAAAAGATTCCTTGCCTTTCAGGGGGCTGTCCATTTTCACTGATGGTTCTAAAATGCGAACAAGATCAGGTATCTTTAGCGAGGATCTCAATTTCAAGCAACACTTCCGGTTGGATGACGATTTCAGTATATTCCAGTCAGAGATCTTCGCTATTATGAAATCTGTGAAGGAAATACAGGAAAAGAATTTAAAGGACATTGTCACAATCTATGTGGACTGTCAAGCGGCCTTAAAGGCTTTGGTATCAAAGTCGAGATTAGAGTACAGATGTAGGACGGCGCTCTCAGAACAGTCCGGAGAATAGTGTTCGAAGGCTCAGCACTGGGACCCGGCCAATCGGATGAATGCAGGCAAATGCATTCTGGGAACATCGCACCGACTGTGTGGTAGCATGAGATATTTGGCCAAGACTGGATGGAAGACGAACCAGATCAGTATTGGAACTGGATAGCAGATTCGTTAGACGAATAATTGAAGTAATCATGGGACACTGCGACATCAGAGCATGTATAGAGCGTGTATAGTAAGAGCTTCTCAAAACAGTGACGTTCGCATTCGTCGATAAACAAGTAGGTGCCGTTAGTTGTGAATCTGAAAATATAAAGCGTCTTAATTCACAACAACGCGAGAAGCTATCCCATACCTCATTCATGGGGTGCAAAGGGAAATTAAGTTTTTTTTTAAGGGAGACGACACAGAAGGATTACTGTAGGCTTTGCGAAGATGAGGAGGAAATTGAGACCATTGACACAGCTCTTCATAGAAGAAGGAAGAAATTCCTCGGGAAATGGTTCTTTGATAGTCTCACTGAACTGTCGTTATGGAACATGGAGAATCTGGTGAAGTTCACTGATGGTTTGAGCTGGCTTAAAGTAATCTCACTACTTGTATATACGAGGTTGAAGGAGAGAACACACCGGAATTATTTTTTTAGCACTTCTATCTCTTGTCCGTTGTACTTCTCTTCTCAACTCTTTTTTACATTGCAAAATATTCTTCCCTATATATTTCTCCTTTCTTAAATCAGGATAATCACAATGGATCATAATGGTCTCCGAGTGTTGTATTGGCATAGTATTGTGCTGTGTCATTACCAGGGCCAACACAAATATGCCCGGAAAAACTAAAAATATGCGCATTAGATAAGCACGAAAAACACTAAAAAATGCCTTTAAAACTGATACAAATTGCACAATAAATTTTGACTGGTAGTTAATTTTATTCACAGAATACATTATATATTAAAAAAAATCATCAGAAATACATAGATAAAAATCAAATGAATTTATTTTTATTTTTTTGTAAGATTAAGACTGTTGATGAGTGAATTCAATGGAGTACTTAATCTTTTAAGGTGTAATAAATATTATGTATACGCCTTCAACATAATTTTTCTCACATTTTCGCTATTGAAATCTTAATCAATGTATATAATTTTAAGAAGTTGTTTTGTAAAAGAAAGAAAGAAATTTGCAGTGTTTCATATGAGAAAAACAGGAGTTTTTTCAAATTTATATGGCTTCTGAGGGAGTTAGAAAGTCCAAGTAGTATAATGTGTGTTGACTTTAAAAGTCTCACCTCCCATTGTTTCAACGTAAAAAGTTGACTATTTCTCTTTGGAAGTACACATTGCTTCAGCCTCCTCACTGTTACACTAATTCACAACTTTCGTTATGTACTTTGATAGTTCTGCAAACAATACCAACGAGTAATTAATGGATCAGAATTTAACATTGAAATTCTTGACGACGGAATCCTTAATATTAACACAAAAATAATATATCATTTAGTTTGAACCGGAAACACATACTTTTAAAACTACAGCCCTTGCAGAAGATAAGAATGTTTAATATTAATTATTAAACAAAAGAAAGCCAGTTGCGAAATATTATAGAGATTATCTTCCCATCTTAAAGAAATAAACAGGTGTTGTATATACTGCGAAAAATATATACGAAATGTAAAAAAAAATAATAAAATAATACCTGAAAACTCCCAAAATATGCTTTTATATGCATAAACCCCCAAAACATGCCGGTAAGACTGTAATATGCATTTGCATATGCAAGTATGCATTGCATACTTTTGTTGGCCCTGGTCATTACATGTCCTCAACCTGAACCTAACGTGGTAAGCTCCAATAAACTGGAGCATCTTTAATTACATTTAAATGTGTCTGTCCCTTGATTAAATTGGATTTTTGACTTCTGCAGCAAAAAGAAAGTTCTTCTTAAATGTAGTT
The DNA here is from genome assembly GCA_964034835.1 of Muscina levida. Lineage (NCBI taxonomy): Eukaryota > Metazoa > Arthropoda > Insecta > Diptera > Muscidae > Muscina > Muscina levida. The sequence goes on from OZ035881.1 coordinate 104,588,297, forward strand.
TTAGGTATATTGAATGATTTACACTGATAAAACTGATAAAGTTCCACCTAGATAGTGACTTTATCCAAATAGCTATGTCCTCGAAAGAAGGAAAGATCGTAGAATTTATGTAACCATAAACGGATCTATCGAAAATACGAAAAATCGAGAAGTAAGCAAAAAAAAAATATTTTCCAAATTTGTTTAAGAATTTTTAAGTCATTGCCCGTCGCCAACTATGTTGTTCACATCTGTTACCTATATTTCAATGTAAACCAACTAACCAACAAATTCATTGCAATGCAACAAATTTTTGTAGAAAAATATTTTTCTCAACTTAATCGTTAAAGATCCCCAACTGGTTCATTTGAACAAATTGCATTTCGCAATTCCTTACAGAATCTATACGTTTTTGTAAAGTTTTGTTGCTTTGTAGTTTAGGGATCCATTTAGCCTTTCCTCATCTCAAAAACCTTATTACTTCTAATATGCCATTTTTTCCAATCATCCTTCAAAAAACGATTTATTTTTCATTCAACAAAAAATATATAGCATATCCTGCAGAATGAACAAAAAAATTCACTGAAGTAATGTAAACCACAATTGTTTAGTCCATGAAAATATTCATTTATATAAAATGTACCTTACAAGCAGTGCATCTAAATTTATAGTCCTGTACACACAAGCTCACATCATACACCTCCAACAGATATACACCCACATGCAGTCATAATAACAAAAATAAAAAACATAGGCATAAAGAGGAACTTCAAAATATGTGAAAAGCCACAAAACCCACACAATAATTTCCCAAATCGAAATTTATGAAAAACAAAATTAAAATCGATTGCTCGTTTTGCGTTTCAATTTCTCGTTTTAGCAGTAAATTGAATTGTGGAAAGACTGGAAACGTAGCAAATACAGGACAAAAGTTAGTAGAAAATATGACATAGAGAAGTTGTTTGGCAAAGAAACTTAAATAGCAAAGGAGGATCATTACAGGCTATATAGTGTTTTGTGAATTGCATTCTTAGTTGTCACAGCATGGGCGCTGGAATATGGTAATGCTACGGATAGATGGTCTCATGGAGATACATTTGGTGCGTTCTTGACCGACTATGTTTTTGGCTAACACAAGAAAAAACTGCAATTGCTGCTTCGAGAGTAACATTTTTTGAAGACCAAGTTGGAAAGGACGAAAACAAAACTGTAAATATAAAGTCCAAATTAGAACTATAAATTTTAAACACTTATTTATAGGAATGGTACTCGTTGAGGTTTTAACACTTTTGCTTGTTCCATACCTATGATTCTTGAAACATTTGCGTCGATCGTTGACAGAAGAATGGTTATGTTTTATCGTTGACAGTAAGAAACAAGTGGAGTCGTATCAAACCAATATCATAACATCTGTAAAACAAATGTAATATCAAGTAAGATTTCGTTGATAGCAACACCATATTTGTGGTTTTTCAGTACTATGCATTAAAGTATAAATATCATATTTTAAACGCACAGTTGGGCAGACAACCTAATTTTTTTCCATTTCCATTGTATCTTTTCTGGCACTGCCCATCTAACCTTGACTCCTTGCGCGTTTAAGGTGTAACATGTGTGGCCATAAATCAATAAGACAGAGAAGTTCCACATTGAGGTTTACCCAATAAACAAAAAAAAAGACATTGAAAAATTGCATGGAAATCAAACACAAATTGGTAACCATTGAAAAACTGATATATATACTGGCTGGCATACATACAAAGAACACACAAACAATAGAAATACATTTGTACTTTAACCTTTAGACAATCACAAAAGAAGTGGAGCAGACACTACGGAAGAGAGCCAGAAAAATAACAATAAACCATACATCTTGTACATGTTTATATAACAGTAAAAGATATTATTCATTCTTTGAAGTTTAAGATATATAAGTAGTATATAAATTGTATGTGTATTAGGAAATATAAACATAACAGACTATTTTGTGCTACAGACAACTGTTGTTGAACAGTGTGGAATGTGATAATTGTAACATATGTGGGGCACTAGATTCATGTGAATCTAAAATTGTTGCAATTGGAAAAACTTTTAAATTTTTTTTTGTATGAAGGGTTACCCTCAAAAACTAAGGTTCGATTCCTCATGTCCGAGTAAGGGTTAAACTGCCGAATCCAGCCAAGCAATTTAATTTGTTTTTTTTTAACTATCACAGAGAGTATTTTTTTTTAAAAATTTCTATGCTTATAATATTTTAATAAAAACTAGTAAGGGTTATCTTCGGCTATGCCAATGCTTAGATATCCTTCACCAGTTTCAAACAAAAAACTGCAAAACAGAAGAGATTATAGGAGTTGGACATTACTTTTAGCCTGCTATATCTATTATTTGTCAGTAATTTTTTACTGAAATGTCTAGTACATGACTTGCACTGTTAATGTGAGCATGAGAATATTTCTATGCTTTTAAAACCCCAACAAGATTTTGTTCGATATTGCTCATCTCAGAACTTTACCTTCGCTTAGATAATCGAAGCTTGCATGCCAAATTTCTCCTTGATAGCTCTTGAACTACTGTTGCAACCTCAGGGACAGACATCCCCAAAAAGAGGGAGTTTGTCCGATCTTGCTCATCTTCGAACTTAACCTCGGCATAGGGGATATAAGCTTGCGTATTAAATTTAAGCTCAACATTTCTTGAACAGCGGTTGTAATAGCGGTGATAGACAGACGGACACCCCATAAGGGGGTGTTTGTATGAGAGGTGGAGGTAGTTATTGTTTGAACTTGCTCATCTTAGAACATCTCGTACACATGGACGGGGTTGTCGGGGGTTAACGGGGTTAAAAGGGTAGTTTGTATGGGAGGTGGGAATAGTTTAAGGCTGATTTTGTTTATCGTAAAATTTAACCTGCGCTTAGAGAATAACAGCTTGCATACAAAACTTCAGCTTGATTGCTGTAACCGCGAGGACAGATAGACGGACACCCCCAAAAAGGGGTAGTTTGTATGGGACATGGAAGTAGTTTTTGCCCGATCATGCTCATCTTTGAACATAATCTCCTCTTAGATGATATATAGTTCTTAAACTGTGACTGTAATCGCAGGGACAGATCCAAAAAAAGGGGCAATTGGAATAGAAGGTGGGAACAGATTTTGAATGATCTTACTCATCCTGAAACTCAAGCCCCAGTAAGAAGACGTTAGCAAATTTCAGCTTTATAGCTAATTACACAGAAGCACATTTTCCAACTTTAAACTCTTGAACCAATTGAAACCCACAAAATCTGAAAGCTTATGGTAGAAGAAGGAAAACCCTAACTGGGTTTTGAATTATCAGCTAAGGTTTTTTTTTAATTCGTTTTTTAAAATTTCGACTCAGAGTAGGATTTAAGTACATTTTTCACTGATTCTTAAGTCTTGAGATAAAATCAAGAAAACAACAACATCTTACTCAAATCAGGAAAACTGTCAAAAAATCTAAAATTTTCGTCATATTTTTCTGTGGTTTTTCATACTTATTTCAGAAATTGCTACCAACTCGACCAGACATTATAATACAAAAAGATAACCAAAAGTAAAACCAACAACTCTTCTTAACAAGCCGATTTCATTTGATGATTTCTTCACATAGTTATAGCCGCACAAAGTCTTCAAAAATTCAATAAAGGACCAAGAAATCACTTTCAATTATACATTTATCGAAATTAAAAATGCTATGCTTTTTAAAATGAAATATACACAAAATAGAAATAAATCAAAAAAACAATAAAAATCTATGATGAAATTTTTACGATTTTTTACAGTTTTGTTGTTCTGAGTGAGATATTGTTGTTTTTTTTTATTTTATCTGAAGAGAGACATCAAAATTTCGAATAGTTCATGAGATATAGACTCAAGAATCAGTACATGATTTTCAAAAATTTCAAAATTAATGAAAAAAAAAACCTTAGCTAATAATTCAAAACCCAGTTAGGGTTTGCCTTCTACTATCATAAGCTTTCAGATTTTGTGGGTTTCAATTGGTTCAAGTATTTACTGCTGCACTGTGTTATTTACAACTGTAATTTCGGGGACAGACTCTAAAGAGGGACGGTCACCTTTAAATCGACTCAGATTTCGATGCTGATCATTTATATACTATTCACTCTATAAGTGCGCGTCGTAAAGGGTTAAAATCCATAATAAGAGTATGCAAAAGAGATAGATAATATCACTATGACACAAAATCAAGCTTTTAAAAAAACACCGAACGTGACTATATATGTTCGATAGTACAACCGGAGCTGAGTAAAACCCTAGCTCAGTTTGGCTAAATTGGAACCAAATTTTTTTTTGGCCCCCTCAACTTTTTGAAATCCCTTGCATCCCTTGAAAAAAGGTGACATCAATTGTTGGCCAACAGTTCCTACAGTTTTTAATACTGCTCTTTCTCTTCTTCAGAAAAGTTTTAGCTAATAGCCCGCTGAAAAAATTGATATAATTAAATTTCCCAAAAAAATTAGACTTCCCTCGTTTATTTTCAAAAAAACTTCGATAAAAATTCTAATTTTTCCACTATTTTTAATATAAGTCGTAGGGAATACAGATTTTTTGTATACTCTATTCTGTGAAATTGTAGTTTAGGTAACACGGAATAACTTCTCTGAACAAAGCCATGCAATCTGAACAAGTCTAAGGATATTAAATAGCTCTTAAAACACATTATCACACACATATCAGTTTTTTAGGAGTTTTGGTCCATTGTGCAATGTTTTTACTTTCTATTTTTACCAAAAACGTACTTATTGTATAACTGAACAACTTCTATAAACAACCAATATGATCGTAATACTCCACCCCTTTAATTGCTCACAAAGAGCATTAGGGTGTTCTTTGTATGGCATTTTTTTCGAATTTTGTTAAAAATATGTATTAATCACGATGTTGGTCATCCAGCTTCACCTTAGGTTTGTTACTGCCAAAATTACGAATATATTGTGAGAAATTTCGTATCGATAAATAGACATTACGGTGTGCCACAATGAGGTTAAAGTATGAATTTGTTCTCAAATCAGTTTATCGCCACTGAGTATTTTTCTTTTGTACACAGACTAAGTAGTAATAAGCCGTTCAATAGCTGATGTGAAGACCTAAAATAATATGTGTTTGCTTTTACCATATCACTTTTAGACACCGAAAAATTTGATGTAGAAGTTGGGGTATTTTTGAAAAAATTATTAAAAATTTTGAAATTGGATTCCGACATAGATTATTATGGGCAATTATATATTTCAACTTTTTAAGGTTAATCAAGTTAAAATCTATATGTTTAAAAAGTATATGTGTATATTATCAATATCTCTATCAATTCTCGAGATATCAGTGGTTTAAAAAGCGTAGCAATGACTATTGAACTTTTGTTTCACCTATATATCCATTGTGTCTGCCTACAAATGACACCAAAAGCATTAATATCCAATTTTTATTTTTATCATATATAAAACGTTATTGGTAAGTATTCAATGGGTAGTCAGATGAAATAAAAGTTCATTAGACATTGCTATGCATGCAGTCAAACATTCGTTTTTTTAATGCCTGATATCTCAAGAATTGATAGAGATATTGATAATATACACATATACTTTTTAAACATATAGATTTTAACTTGATTAACCTTAAAAGGTTGAAATATATAATTGCCCATAATAATCTATGTCGGAATCCAATTTCAAAATTTTTAATAATTTTTTCAAAAATACCCCAACTTCTTTATCAAATATCTCGGCGTCTAAAAGAGATATGGTAAAAGTAAACACATCTTATTTTAGGTCTTCACATCAGCTATTGAACGGCTTATTACTACTTAGTCTGTGTACAAAAGAAAAATACTCAGTGGCAATAAACTGATTTGAGAGCAAATTCAAACTTTAACCTCATTGTGGCACACCGTAATGTCTATTTATCGATACGAAATTTCTCACAATATATTCGTACACACCCTAATGCACTTTGTGAACAATTAAAGGGGTGGAGTATTACGATCATATTGGTTGTTTATAGAAGTTGTTCAGTTATACAATAAGTACGTTTTTGGTAAAAATAGAAAGTAAAAACATTGCACAATGGCCCAGAACTCCTAAAAAACTGATTTGTTTAAAGTAGATAGCGTGTTTTGAGAGCTATTTAATATCCTTAGGCTTGTTCAGATTGCATGGGTTTGTTCAGAAAAGTTATTCCGTGTTACCTAAACTACAATTTCACTGAATAGAGTATACAAAAAATCTGGATTCCCTACGACTTATATTAAAAATAGTAAAAAAATTCGAATTTTTATCGAAGTTTTTTGCAAATAAACGAGGGAAGTCAAATTTTTTTGGGAAATTTTATTATATCAATTTCTTAAGCGGACTATTGGCTAAAACTTTGCTGAAGAAGAGAAAGAGCTAGATTAAAAACTGTAGAAACTGTTGGCCAACAAATGATGTCACCTTTTTTCAATTGCTGCATGGGATTTCAAAAAGTTTAGGGGGCCAAAAAAAAAATTTTGGTAGCCAATCTAGCCAAACTGAGCTAGGGTTTTACTCAGCTCCGGTTGTACTATCGAACCTATATAGTCTCGTTCGGGTGTTTTTTTCACTGTTGCACTGTGTATTCATCAAATAAAAATGTTGACGTCATCAACATAGCTCATCAAGAAGTCGATTTCGTTACCCTCATGGAAGAGCTTCCTATGCTAACCAAGGTAGATGCCATGGAATTAGTAGATGCCATCGAGGCAGTGCCACTATTCTTTTGCAAATATTGTCTGGCGCTGCAGTGTTAACCCTAGCAGGAGGGGTGGTTGGTGCTAGAACATTGGATTGGTGCTAGAGCAGCAGTGGGTGCTAGAGAATTGGGCGAAATGCGTGCTGAGTGATATATCAATATCACTGTGATTGTTAAAGCTAAGTTGGTACTCTACAGGAAATGGGCTGTCAATTGCCTTAAAGTACCAGTTCAGAGACCAAACTGGTTCATAAATGTTAAAGAAGTGTCAATTTGACAGATGTAGAGTGTTTTAGCGGCGTTGTCTTTTTGAACGGCGTTGTTTAATGTATATTTATTTTCTTATTATTCATAAGAGGAGCATAGGTCCGTAAAAATATAAAATTAATTCTATCTAAATATATATTGCAGCTTTTAGAATTATTAGTAGTTGGTCAGGTTCATGAACTTCGATTGTATTGAACTGACACAGAAAATGTTTTAAGGAGTACTGTCTGTCATGTTCCTCGACATTAAATAGACACATGAGTGGTCCAAGCTATGTCGCTTGGTGTTAATTAACACCTTCACGTGTGACGTGTCCCCTTCATAGTAGGTAGGTCTGTGTTTGTTTCTTTTCCCGTAGGGTAGCGTTGTTGTTCGCTTGCTACTTTCAACATTGATGAGGAATGTGACGTGGACGAAGTTGTTCTATGATTCGGCCACCTTTAAGACATTCGTTTTCGCCAAGTCTGGGTGAACCTGCATCAAAAATCTCCAGGATGACTTGTGGTCACTGACGATGTCTTTTGCATTTTGATGCGACCTCTGCACAGTGGATCCGCTTGTATGGAGGCGCGGCCAAAAATACTTCTAATGGTAGTACAGAGCTGAAATATTATGCAGGGCTCTTAAAAACTATTTAAGCCAGTACAGGAATTTCAATCTGGTGAACTGACTGATAAATACCCTCACCCTATGTACGACATTGTTTTACTCTTCGAGTTAATGGAATTGAAAAAGAAATTACTTATGTAGCGTAAACGATCGGGAATAGGACTCTCGGTCGTATGTTCAAGTTCAATTCAATATCTCTTACAAAATGTATATGTATGTAAAACCGTCTGAAGCTAATATTTCGGTTTTCAGAGGTTTTGCGTCGGATTACAAGATAATCCAACTGACCACATTCAAGTATACTCCAGTTTTTCGTTTAAATCTTATGAAAGAAATATTAATTTTCCCAAAAATATTTTGGTAATTTTGTATAAGACATCCCAGAAGCGGTAGAGCAACATAGTCCGTATTCATCCCTTAGTTTTCCTTGGAAAAAATTTGACTGAAAAAGAATATGAATTAGGTCATTTATATACAATGAGGTGGCATAAGGGGCGCGGCAAAAGTTCCAATTTTCTGTAGTTTTACCTGGTTTTTTAAGATTATTAGTCCGCCAAAGTTCATGATCATGTAGTGTTTCGTTTGGAAGTAATGGAAGAAATATCCATAAATAGGTAAGTTTGCATGGGAGGTACCAGAAAGGGTGGGGCAATTCTGCTTATTTACAATAACGTAACTTCATTTTGAACCAGTACAGAAATTTCAGTCAGTTGAACTGACTGATAAATACCATCACCCAATATAAGATATTGTTTAAGTCTTGAGTTATTGAAATTAACCGATTTGTAATTAAAACCAGTTAGAAAGTTTCAGTCGGGCAACCCAACTTACATTTACCCTTACCCTCAGTAAAACAAATATTTTTCTATTATATTGATATTATTACTCGATTTCTAAAGTGGGCGGAGTGGTACATTTGTATGGGAGATACAAGAAGGGGTGTGGTAAGGCTTCCAGATTTATTCTCCATTACTTTATCCTGTTATAGCTTTACTTATTACAGAATTTGGGCACGATTGCCTTGGGTGTACTGATATTATTAGTACATCCCTAAAGTGGGCGGAAAGGTACATTTGTATGGGAGGTACCATAAGGGGCGTCGCTAGACTTCCAATTTTTTCTCCAAAACTTTGTCCTGTTATAACATAACAAAATACAGAATTTTGGCATGATCGTGTCTAGTATATTGATATTATTACCCTATTTCTAAAGTGGGCGGAGTGGTACATTTGTATGGGAGGTACCAGAAGGGGCGTGTCTAGACTTCCAGATTTGTTCTCCAAAACTTTATCCTGCTTAAACTTTACCAAATACAGAATTTGGGCACGATCGCGTTAGGTCTTTTAATAATATTAATCGATTTCTAAAGTGGGCGGTACCAGATGTGTATGGGAGGTACCAGATGGGGTGTGAATAGACTTCCATTTTTTTTCTCCCAAACTTTATCCTGTAATAGCTTTACTAAAAATAGAATTTGGGTACGATCACGTTTGATTAATTGATATTATTCCTCCATCTCTTTAGTGGGCGGAAAGGTAGATTTGTATGGGAGGTACAAGAAGGGGCGTGGCTAGGGTGTTAAATTTTTTTCCAAAACTTTATCCTGTTATTGCTTTACTAAATACAGAATTTGGGGACGATCCCGTAGGATGTATTGATATTATTACTCGATTTCTAAAGTGGGCGGAATGATGTATTTGTATGGGAGGTACCAGAAGGGGCGGGGCCATGTAGCCCATTTGCAATACCGTAACTCGTGCAAAATTTCAAAACATTTGGTTGTGTCTTTCGAAAGTGATCGTGCGAACCAGCCGGACAGCCACCGGACGGACAGACAGACAGACAGACAGACAGACAGACAGACGGACATGGCTCAAACGACTTAAAAAGTCATGAATCGAATTTGGTTCAAAGAAACCTAGGGTCTAAAGTCACTCCTTCTATGTGTTACACTTTTGGGTCGTATCAAATGATATATACCCTCATCCCTAAGGGTGATGGTATAAAAATATTAAAACTGGGAAATTTTCATAAAGATCAGTTAAGGTTTACTCAAATTATCATGCCCATCAGTTATCCTTCCAACCAGCAAGCCAACTGACCAGCCAGCCGGACCGATGGAAATGGGACAATCGTCTTAAAAAATCTTTAAACAAATTTGGTGTTGAACGCACCGTTCAACCAGGCCTCAGTGCCAACATTAGTTTTAAGTTCTTATTTTTTATCTCATTTCATTTAGTACTTTTAAAAGAGAATATTTGTTACAAATTGAGTAGTTTTTGTTTTCACTCATATCTCTCATATTGATCTCTCATTCTTTTGTATTACCGCAAGAAGCGGATTTTGCTTATTGTTAGTTTTTAAGTTTAACATTGAACTTCAATAAAAGAAGTTGTATGAATTCAAGAGGAATTCGATTTGCCTTTTCATTAATTTGGAAAATCCTTTATTAGTAAAATAAGGCCTCCTAGTTCACGACCAGGAGCCAACATATGGTCCTTCGAAACATCTTAGCAGAGGCTTGGATGAGATTTGAACCAGCAGTTGAAAACAGCATATATTTCACTGTTGCCCGTTTTCTAACCTAGAAAACAAAGTACATAACCATTGCATAGACAAGAGGTCATCCACAGACAAGAGGTCTATTGCAAGCAGAATTTGGCGTTTCATCATTTATACACAAGAAGTGAAACAACAATTGAAGCATTAGAACGACCAACATATGGTCCTTCGAAACATCTTAGCAGAGGCTTGGATGAGATTTGAACCAGCAGTTGAAAACAGTATACATTTCACTGTTGCCCGTTTTCTAACCTAGAAAACAAAGTACATAACCATTGCATAGACAAGAGGTCATCCAGAGGCAAGAGGTCTATTGCAAGCAGAATTTGGCGTTTCATCATTCATACATAAGAAGTTAAACGGCAATTGAATTATCAAAAGGGACATCTGAAGCTTCCAACCCGGCACAGCAGAAGTAATCCCCCCCCCCCCCACAACAAAGCATTAGAACGACAACTACAACATCGTAGCACCCTGGTAATACGTTAACAACAAGAAGGGAAAGAAGTCCATTTGTTCCTCAGGCTGAGGTAACAAAGAAAACAACAAGAAAGTAAGAAGAAGAGATAAGGTACGTACAATGATAATTGGTATTTTTTGTTAAGCGATCATTTTGTCAACGACAATAACTAGTTCAACGGGAAAAATTTTACAAAAAAAAAATAATAATTTCGGTATCGAAAATTGTTGGTTAATTACGTAACGATTAACCAGAAAAACAAATGAAATATATAATTTGAATGTCTATAAACGCCACATAATATAACAAGCGGAACATTTCCAATATATTATATACAAAGTACCGCACAACAAAGTCGACAATTGCCGCGGTCACTTTGTACATACAATTCGCCTTTTCATTTCATCTCCATCCATACTAACTCTCTACGAGAGATAGAGGATCACTTCACCACTCACACGTTCCATTCCATACGTCTCAACTGGAGATAGACGAAAAGGGTTTATGTTCTATGTACGTACACACAAACCAACGTTAGCGCATAACAAACAAACAAAGCAGAAGAACATTCGAAATCAGATCATAGTTAAGCTAATTTTAAAGTGGTCAGACGTGTCGCGGAAAAATATAAATAAAGTAAAGAAGAACAACAAAACAGAATCATAAATTCGGCAGCCCTCCTGGCAGATGAAAATAACCTTTGGACAAGAAGAAAAACATTCACTAGTATCAGCTTATACGAAGGGTGAGTTTTTCAATAAACTATTTGTGGTTTTCAATAATTAACCAAAAGTGTTTAAAGTGAATACTACAAAACGCGAATAACGGTACCGGTAAAAAAAAAAAACAACAACGTATGGCAGTTCGCCTGACTTCGAGAAAAAAAAGCAACGTAAAACAACAACATATTGCAGTCCGCCTGACTTCCAGAATACAACAACAAACCAGAGACAATTTGAGTGCAGGTGTTTGTGTGCTAACCGCCTAGCTGTTGCAGTAAGCAGCGGTTTGTTATGTTTTATTTGATGGTGCCTGCATAAAGATGTACTAAGTGGTCAAGAATACATCTAGGGTTACCTAATCAATAAAATAATGCAAAATTAATTGCACCTAATATATCAAAAGCAAAAACAAAATGCAAAATATTAAAATTGGTTTACGAGATTAAAAACTTACCGCAATGAAAAAATTTGAGACAATTTAAACAAAAAATATACCTATTTTTAACAAATTAAATCGCGTAATGCAGAACTTTTGAAAAATAAAACAAGATTGCAATATTTGCAACTCAATTAAAACTAAATAAAACAGTTTTTTCCTTTTGGAGGCTATTTAATTTTGAAAGTTTTTTCTGGAAATATTATTTTAAATAAACTTGGAAGTTTTTCAATCAACCTGATTTGAATTCTGATAATTTTTACACGAAAAATAATTTTAAATAATTTGAAAATTATTCGGTCAGCCTAATTCTTAAAATACACACAGAAATTAATACCAAAAATATTAAAAAAAATTAAATTTTTCAATAATTTTAAATAAACGAAAACGACCGTACTTTGAGATTCCGCCTGATTCTATAATTCGAAATGGCAGCACGCAGGAAATTTCTTTTTGACCATGAACAGGTCGTTTCATTTTGTAAGGATTTTAAACCTTCAGAGGATGCCAAAATCACATCCTTGAAATTAGAAGAAAATGAACTGGAAAGAAGATGGTTGAAACTGGTCGCCAGTTATGAAGAAATCATGATCGCAGATGAAACTGCTGAAGATTCCGATTTTTTAAAAATAGCTACAAGCAAACATAAGGATGCCTACAAGAAGTATTTAAGTTGCAGATCTAAAATTGCAGACATGGTGACAGCAATGGAGCCTTCTAAGGCAGATGAAAGTATCAGACATGATACTACAATAAGCCATCAAGGATTTTCATCTTTAAAATTGCCACCGTGTGATACCCAGCCATTTGAAGGAGGATATTCAAAATGGCCTGCTTTTCGAGACATTTTTTCTGCTGTATTTGGAAACCATCCAGAATTATCCGCAGCACAAAAGCTTTACCACCTGCGAAGCAAGACAAGGGGTGAGGCGTACCAGATTGTAAAAAGGTTTGATTTGGTTGATGAAAATTTTCAGTTGGCATGGGATGCGTTGAAAACTAGATACGAGAACCCACGAATTTTAGTGCATCAGCAGATGAAACATTTTTTTGGAATACAAGCAGCTCAAGCTGAAACCCCAAAATCAATAAGGCAGATTCAACGTGGAATCAACGAAAGCTTAGCAATTTTTAAATCATATAAAATTGACACCAAGAATTGGGACCCTATCCTGGTACATCATTGTTCAACAAAACTTCCTGAGGATACATTGCGTGCGTGGGAAGACTCTTTGAGTAACCATAAGGAACTGCCAACCTGGTTACAAATGGACACTTTTCTTGCAAAACGAATTGAGATTTTGGAAACTATCACAGACATGAGGAAAACTAATTCAAGAGATTATCAAGGTTCACATCATAAATCTCAAGCTTTTCATTCCCACTTGGAACCTGAAAAAATTAAATACAATTGCAAGAAATGTAATCAGAATCATTCACTGCGTCAGTGCGATTATTTTAAATCACTATCGGCCAGCGAGCGAATTAAATATGTGTATGCAAATAAATATTGTGCAAACTGCCTCTCATCAACACATTTTAAATCAAATTGCACAAGTGAAAAATCTTGTCAGAAATGTAATCGAAAGCACCATACAATGCTTCATTTAGAACGAGCTGAAAATAAGGGCTTTGTAAATAAACATAAAGATAGCCGAAATTTTCTCAATACGTCAACTTCAAACAACGAGCACCCTGCTGCCAGTACTTCGAGCTCACACGTACAAGTTGACGCGGTTCAAACGAATTTTACACAAAATGAGGGGACAACTATTTTGCCTACGGCATTAATAGATATTGACCATGCTGGTCAATTGGTCACCATTCGGGCGCTGCTAGATGCAGGTTCGGAAAAATCTTTTATATTAAAAAGTATTCAACAGAATCTTTTAATCCCCATTGAGAGTCATCATACTCAAATTTCGGGGCTCGGCGGTACGATTGTCGGCAATTCCAGTAGCCGATGTTACATAAATATTAGATCAAGGAACTCACATTTTAAAATCAAAATAAAAGCAATTGTTGTAGCAAAATTAGGCCACTTCCTACCTTCTAAAAGGATTAAAATAGAAAATCTCCCTGATCTTCGGAAATTTAAATTAGCTGATCCTAATTTTTTCAAACCAGCTCCTATTGACATGATAATAGGAAGCGATTATTTACCATTTATTAACTTGGACGGCGTATGTTCAAATATTGGAAGCGGATTAGAGGCGAGAGAATCCAGATTTGGATGGTATCTGTCTGGCCCCCTGCCAGCATGCGATGTTAACAATTTTTCAACATTAGTGTCAACCAACGACAATACTGCTCTTCAAGAACAAATAAAGAAATTTTGGGAGCTAGAAGAAATCGAGAGAAAAAATACAGTTTCCGATAATGACGTAGACTGCGAAGAATTTTATAAGCGGACAACATATCGACATCGAAATGGTCGTTATGTAGTTCGACTTCCATTTAGATCAGAATACCCAGAAAAAATATTTCTGGGCCCTTCCCGAAGCATGGCTCTCGCTCAATACCATCGTATGGAGAAGACTTTAAGTAAAACTCCTGATCTCCAATCTGAATATAAAAAAGTTTTACATGAATATGTTGACATGGATCACATGGAACCATGTAATTACTATGAAAATGCAAAGGAAAAGCATTTTTCGTTTTTTCTACCCCACCATGCAGTCGTGAAACCAGACAGCAAAACGACAAAAGTAAGAGTTGTATTTAATGGGTCTAAGAAGACCAACAGCGGTTTCTCCCTGAACGACGTATTATACCCTGGTCCGATTCTACAAGCAGATCTTATGCAGATTGTGATTAATTGGCGATATTATCAACATGTTTTTACAGGCGACATTCAAAAAATGTATCGCCAGGTGCTTATACATCCAGATGATCGGCCATATCAACGAATTCTATTTCGCCCAGACCCAGATAAAACAGTCAACGCCTTCGAATTAAAAACAGTCACATTTGGAATCAACTGTGCACCGTTCCTTGCTTTAAGAACGTTGAAGCAGCTTAGTATTGATTGTAAATCAACTAGTTCAATAGCATCTAAAATCCTACAAAACGAAATCTATGTGGACGATGTGTTGTCAGGTGGACACACATTAGTTGATGCGAAATCAAAGCAAACGGAGTTAATAAACGTTCTCAAGTCAGCTGGCTTCCCCCTGAAGAAACTTACTGCCAATAACCAAGAACTTTTAGAAAACTTGTCCCGGGAGGATCTTCTTGACGAAGATTTTTTAAAGTTTGACGACTCAAGTACTGTCAAAACATTAGGCATTCGCTGGAATGCGCTCTCAGACACATTTTATTACGACGTTAAACCTATTGAAAACACACCACTTGCAACAAAAAGAATGATTTTATCAGTTATTGCAAGACTTTTCGACCCACTTGGTTGGCTTGGACCAATAGTTGTTGTAGCAAAGATATTTTTGCAGCAATTGTGGGAGTTAAAATCTGGATGGGATGAGGGTGTCCCACCGCATTTGTTGAATTTGTGGAATTCATTTGTCTCCAACTTACCACACATTACTTCATTACACATACCACGATGGGTAAACTATTCACCAGATAATTTAATGGAAATACATGGATTCAGTGATGCCTCGGAAAAGGCCTATTGTGGGGCAGTTTATCTCCGAACAAAAGATTCGTTCGGCAACTTCTCCAGCCACCTACTGGTAGCCAAAACAAGAGTCGCACCTCTCAAACGTACAACAATCCCAAAATTGGAACTATGTGGAGCTGTTTTACTCGTAAATTTAATTAAAACCATAACAAAATCTTTACAAACTAATTTCGAACTATTTTTATGGACAGATTCGTCGATCGTCCTCGGTTGGTTACAAAAATCTCCGCAAACTTTAAAAACTTTTGTCGCGAATCGCGTAACTGAAATTCTCAATACAACTAATATTTCGCAGTGGAAACATGTTAGCACAAAAGACAATCCTGCTGACTTGGGTACCCGAGGCTGCACCCCACAGGACTTGACAGACAACAGTCTTTGGTGGCATGGGCCCTCCTGGCTTCAACAACCTACGGAAGCTTGGCCAACACCACGTACTTTTGAACCCACTGATTTAGAAACCAAAAAAGTTTCAACATTTCATTTGGAAATAAACGAAGAATTTATCTCAAGATTTTCATCTTTAAATCGAGCATTGCGTGTTACGTGCTACATCTTTAGATTTATTCGATCATGCCGCAAACAACATTATTCTGATAAAAAAGAAATTCAACCTGAAGAAATTATACTTTCAAAGCAATATTTGATTATTAGCGCCCAAAAACGATATTTTGCGAGAGAATATGCTTGTTTACTGCAAAAGGAACCAATCAGTAGGAAAAGTTGCATACTAACTCTTACTCCTTTTCTTGATAGCAACGGTCTTATGCGTGTAGGTGGTCGTCTCGAAAATGCTGGTCTTAGTTACAATGAGCGACATCCAATCATTATTCCCGACAAATCACATTTTGCAGAATTGTTTGTACGTTACACCCATCAAATTCTACTCCATGCTGAATATAACATAATGCTTCAAGCTATTAGGCAAGGATTCTATATTCCACGACTCAAAAATGTAATTAGAAAATGCATCCGAGCATGCAAGGCTTGTACAGTATACAAGCGAAGATTCCAAACGCAAATAATGGCTGCACTTCCACCTGAACGTGTAAATTTTTCATTGCCTTTTACCTACGCAGGCGTGGACTTTGCGGGTCCTTTCAACTTGAAATCATCTCTACTGAGAAGCGCTAAAATTGTTAAAGGATACGCTGCAGTGTTTGTTTGTTTTTCAACTCGAGCCGTCCATCTTGAAGTCTGCTCTGATTTGTCTTCTGATGCTTTTATTGCGGCATTCACAAGATTCACAGGACGTAGAGGACTTCCTAAAACTATGTTTTCAGACAACGGCCGAAACTTTGTTGGAGCGAGTTACAAATTGCTGCAAGAACACAACCAATTTTTGAAAACTGCTCAAAAATGTCTGCAAGATAAATACAGCTTGCATGGGTTTTCCTGGTCATTCATACCTCCATATGCACCACACATGGGTGGCCTCTGGGAGGCCGCTGTTAAAAGCATGAAAGCGCACCTTAAAAAAGTCACTCAGAATGTGTCTTTTACTTTTGAAGAGTTTACAACGTTGCTGATCAGAATCGAAGCAGTGCTTAACTCTCGACCTCTTTGTGCAGTGTCAGATAACGCAGCTGAATTATTGCCACTAACACCCGGACATTTGTTGCGAGGAGCTCCAATTACGGCTCCACCTGAGACCCCTTGTGAATCACCACATTCAAATATATCGCACTTAAACCGATGGAAGCGATTGAAAACTATTCAACATATATTCAGTCAGCGCTGGAAAGCCGAATATATTACCGAGCTTCAGCGGCGATATAAGTGGAAAACAGCGCGAAATAACCTAAAGGAGAATGACTTCGTTATTATTAAAGACGATACCCTGCCGCCCACTGAATGGCGCTTAGGACGAGTCATTAAGGTGTTCTACGGCAAAGACAGTAACGTGCGAGTAGCAGAGATCAAAACACAAAACGGTATAATTAAGCGCCCAGCAGTTAAACTTTGCATACTACCAACTGAGTTAATGTACAAACACATAGCAAACAAAATTAACAAATTCAAAATGATCGTCTTTTTCAAAATGCTAATTTATCGTTGTATTTGTCTTTCTTTTCCTTCTTTCTTTTTTTGCAGTCAGAACCACATATTGAGATACTGTTCCGATTTTTGATGGATGTCATGATTAAAACAACGGGGATCTGTATAACTTGTTTTTCGACGCCACATGCCCGTGCGACCGCAGATCCTTCAAAAGACACAACCCCACTTCAACCCAACGTTGCAGACAATGAAATTGTTGCCCCCTTGGTTCCAGAAACTCCCAAGATATCCGTTATTAAAAAACACACTTCACCCCTGTACTGATCCAGTTGAAAGCGAAATATTGGCTTGTCTAGTCGCTGACGTGGATCCAAAGGCTCACCCTGAGCTCCACACATTCCACCAAATTGACGGGGTTATTTGAGCTGATATCTGCCGATACGCTTTGTATGTTTACCAGCCAAAAAGTTTATAAAGCTACAAAACTCAGCATTTGGCGTAATTGTTAGCGGAATTTTTGCACGAGTTGCACCTTTGGCAACCTAAGCCCCGGGAGGATGTTGAACGCACCGTTCAACCAGGCCTCAGTGCCAACATTAGTTTTAAGTTCTTATTTTTTATCTCATTTCATTTAGTACTTTTAAAAGAGAATATTTGTTACAAATTGAGTAGTTTTTGTTTTCACTCATATCTCTCATATTGATCTCTCATTCTTTTGTATTACCGCAAGAAGCGGATTTTGCTTATTGTTAGTTTTTAAGTTTAACATTGAACTTCAATAAAAGAAGTTGTATGAATTCAAGAGGAATTCGATTTGCCTTTTCATTAATTTGGAAAATCCTTTATTAGTAAAATAAGGCCTCCTAGTTCACGACCAGGAGCCAACATTTGGTTTTAAGATAATTTGGGTCGAGATAATTGGGGTCGTTACACTTTTTCACTTATGAAATTATACTTACCCTCTTACCTAAGTTTGAGGATTTTATAAGAAGGCGGTTTAGTATATTAAAAACTACACGCACATCCGCAAATTTCCGCAACAAACTTTAACACTTTTATTACCTTAAAACTACGACAAATACAATGGAAAAGAGACCTAAAGGGGGATCTGGGAGGAACACAACTAAAACTCTAAATAATCATAATGAAGACGCACAAAATAGGATCAAACAAATACGTTACCTAAAACATTAATTTGACAAGAATTACAAAACAAGTTAGTTTTTATAAATTTGTGGAGATTAAATAAATACTTTTAATTTTAAAATCCATTAAAAATAATTTAATTTTTTAGACTTATGCAATGAGCAATCCGTTTTGAAGTGCACTCTTGTTTTAAAATATTTGACCAACGTACAAAAGCGCGAACAAATGTTCATGATTAAATTCTATTTTTAAAAAGTCCCGTTAGATTTTCAGAAGAATCCGGTTTGCGAATATGAAGATTGACATTTAAGAGATAATTTGTTTACATTTTATTTTAATACTTTGTGATTAGTTTTTTTATTTTTGGCCTATGGATGGAACCACTGTGCTCTGGACTTGTTGGGCATATCGGGCTACTCTATCAGACTCAGCTTTGCCTCTGTCCCCACATTTTTAACGACCGAATACTGGTCTGTAAAAGTCATGAGCATTATTCTGCTCTGATGTCATCCCACACCAGTAGACCTTCGTGGAATCCCGTGATTGTGTCTTATCACGTGGACGTACGTAACACCAGGCATTCGCTACACCCACTTCAATTCTAGACTTTTTAATTGTTCTGAGTCAGGTTCATCGTCAGTAGATCTCTGGTATATTACATTACCAGTCCCCTGGTCTGCAATTGATTGGTCTTTAGCCTATGAAAATCACCACACCGGCATTCAAAATATGTTAGTAAATTTTACGAATTATTACAAGAAAGTATTTTATATTATAAATCAATTTAGTTTCACTTCTTTCTGGCCTTTCTGTTGAAATGAATGCTCATAGCCATTTCAATTTATTTTTTTCCCTCTCTGACACAACTAAACGTAAGTCTGTAGAAAATGTTAAGGGTTCTATGAAATTTGGTTTATTTACAGTTTTCCTACAATTCATGTTTCTTTATTGCCAATGGATTTTCACACATCTTTTGTGTGTGTGTTTTTGTCTTCATACCAAATTCGCAGTTTCTTTGTCTCTGAACCTTAGAAGAAGCCTTCAAAAGAAAGAAATAGCAAATAATCCACTATATGTTTTTTTGTTCACTTTCTATTCGTTATTTGTCTGTCTGCCTGTATGTTTCAATGTTTTTGACTGCTCTTTTCCTGTTTTTCTCTTTGGCATTAAGATTCCCTTCTGATTTAGTTCTCTATTAATTTCGATTTCTTTGCACTTTTATCGAAATTGAAAATCATCATTTTGGTTTGTGTATCCTTATGCTCTTTCACGTTCTTTTACTGCCTAAAATGTAAATAGCGGTCGGATACTTTATATTGAGCGGTAGCAGAAAATGACTGCCTAAGTTCTGCAAATGTGTTTAAATGCATTCGCAGATGTGTGATGTGTTTTAGTTTTCAGTACTTATAGTGTTTCTGAAAAAAACCTACAATTGAATTTTAAATCCTGCCGGTATTGAACTTACCCAGAAGGTGGCGGTGAAGATGGCCTTTTTGGGAATGCATATAAATATTAGGGATATTCATATTTGATATATTTGAAATCATGATGTTCGTTGTAAGCCTTGCCGTCTGTCTACCTTCCTTGACTTTCGTTAATCCATCGTTCCTGCAACGACGTGATAAATACAATTATTTTCAATATCGCGTGTCCGTGGAGGTAAATTCTTGGTATCACTGTTTACTTTTTTTATTCTAAAGGCTTTAATATTACTTTCTAACCGCCACACACACTCTATATGCTTTCCAATATCATAAAATTTACGATTATTCAAATGCCCAGGTTTTCCAAAGCAACACTCATACGCCTACGACATAAACCAATTAAGTCGCATATAGAAAGTTCATACAATCAAAAATCCAAGCCACTAACCGAAATAAAATATTTTAATATTTTTTTATTGTTTAAATTTGTTGTAAGAATTTCGCCTGGATTATTGGCGCATTACCTCCATTTTGCTCTGCGGAATGCATATTTTGTGTTAAGTTTCCATATTTCAAGAAAAAGCAGTTGTCTTCGTATTTGTCTTAGAGAGAACAGAAAAGCGAAAACAAAAACATATAACATAAGAATAGTAATGTGAAATTTGGGCAAAAGTGCAGAATATGGGGCGGGAGCCCAAAAAAAAATGCCACTCCCCCCCAAATACGCCCTAAAACACGAAATCATGGTCAAAGTTGGCGCTAAGGCCCAGGGGGCCCAAACAAATGGGCCCCTTGGGTTCTATGATAACCCCCCATGTGTGGGTACTCAAATTAAAGATACTTTCGAGACGAATCCAACGGGCCGAGTTAGAGCCATTTAAATTTCCGGTATATACCAAAAATTTAAATTTAATTAAAATTTAAAAAATTATGAAAAAAGTTTGAAAAATTTAAGGAAATAAATTGAAAAATTTTAAAAAAAAAAAATCTAAAAACCGCGCGATTTAAAAAAAAGAAAAATTTTTTTCTGAAAAACCTCGTAAAAAATTAAAAAATTGGGGAAAAATCATGGAAAATTAGAATAAATTAAGGAAATGAATTGAAAAATTCCATAGAAAAATTAAATGTCTTCAAAAATGTGTGAAAGTTTTAATTTTTTTGAATTATTTAGGTTTTTTTTAATTAAAAAATGAAAATTGAGAAAAAATTAAAAAAATGAAGGAAACAATGTAATATTTAAAAAAAAGCCAAGAAAAAGTGCAAAAAAAAATATTTGAAAAAAGAAAATTAATAAAAAAAGGATAAAAGTGGAAAAGTTGAAGAAAAATTTGAAATTTATTTCAAAAAAGCTGTTTTGTAAAAATACTTTATTTTTTTGTTCATATATCCCTTTAAATTGTTATTTGTTTTTTAAATTAGAGTGGTAACGGTTGAGATGGTTGCCGAAGCGCCGCAAGTAAAAATTTTTTGTTAAAAATATCGCCGCAGGCAAAAATATATTTAAAAAAATCGCGCGATTTTTGTAAAAATAATTTTTTATTTTGTTATAACCCGGGAAAATTATTTTTTCTTTGTAAATTAGAGTAAAATTGGACATGTTGGGATTAAAAGCGTGGCAGTCAAAAATTATTTTTCATATACCAAAAAAAAATCGCGCAATTTTTTTAAAAATAATTTTTTTTTGGTATATCCCGGAAATTTAAATGGCCAGGAGACCCGTAAGAACTTAAAGATCACATCGTTGGATTCGTCTCGAAAATATCTTTCATTTGAGTACCCGCACATGGGGGGTCATCATAGAACCGAAAGGGTCCCCTTTTTTGACCCCCCAGGCCCCATGGGCCTGAGCTCCAACTTTGACCTACCACTTCGATGTTTGGGGACCAAGACGAAGACAATGGCATATTTTTTTTTTAATTGGGATCCCACCCCATATTCTGCACTTCAGCCAAAACTTTTACCAAATAAGCTAAGTTTCGTTGTAATTGGCCTTTCTTGAATCAATATCTATACCAGGGTAGGTTGATGCACTTCTTCTTCCTCGGCATGGACTGCTCTTTGATTTCAAACCAAATTCATTTAGGGCTTGAATTTACAGTAATGTTAGGCAACTTTAAGCAGTTTGAATTTGACTTAAGCCAACTTACAAATTTGTTTCACCACTTCCAGCTTATTTTCCCTCTCTCTTGGATTAAATCCCATCGTCATCATGGTCAGTCAGTCAATTGAGTTTTAAATTTGAAACAAACACAAACATGGAACAATCTCAAGAACAATCAAAACTCTTAATTACATGTGTTGTTGGTGTAGCTGAAACTGCTGCTCTTTTGGCTGTGGGAAGGCGATGGTGCCACCAGATTGTGGAAAGTATTTAGTATTTGTAGCTCAAAGGTTTCATTTAAGGACTCTTATCTTGTACGACAATCACTGCACAAATATCAACAGTAGACACAGAAATCAACAGAAATCGGAGAAAAGAAGAAGTAGCTGAAAAACAGAGAGAAAAACAATTTGTAAAAAAATTATTTGTTAAATTAAGCAATTTCTATTCCAGGCAGCTATAACACGTACGCCCCACTACCAGCAGCAAAACCAT
Organism: Muscina levida; assembly: GCA_964034835.1. Classification (NCBI taxonomy): domain Eukaryota; kingdom Metazoa; phylum Arthropoda; class Insecta; order Diptera; family Muscidae; genus Muscina; species Muscina levida. The sequence continues at coordinate 104,610,885 of OZ035881.1, forward strand.
CGACACCACACGACACAGACAACAGATAATTACACACATGATGGGAAAGCAAAACGTTTTTCATCTCGCTCGAACGTATATTTTCGCGTTTGTGTGTGTGTGTGCACTGTAGTACTAATACATAGTGATCTTAGTGTTGAATAAATGCGACAAGTATTTTCATTTCATATCTTTTTTATACATCACATAACGTATACATGAGCTTATAAGTAGGGGAGACAATAGCAAGCACAATGATTTCACTCAACAACTCCTGGCTTTGGTATGCTATGCTCATGTATAGCATTTTGTGATTTTTGATAGAGAATAGAGGAGTGGACACAGTAGATATAATAAAGTGTTTATCATAATGATGTGCGCTATTTACGAATGACCTGTCGTTGGCGATTAGCAAATCGCCAGCAATTAATATAAAATGTCATGGACTGTTAGCGGACCAACACTGTGGCTGGTCGAAGACATGGATTTGATGAACCATGTCCAAGCGACATAATTAGTGCTGGCGTAATTAACCCCTCCACATTTTAAATGGTTTATGTCGCAGGCGTATGAGTGTTGCAGTGGGGGAGTTTTAGAGATAAATATCACTCATTCGCTCTATGAGTAGGGTTATTGTATCAGAATGTTGATAGGTCTATTATTTGATATAAGTGCGGGTTTGTAGTTTATTTTTAATATTTTGTATCTTGTATGGCTGTGAAGATCAGACTCGTTTGCGGTCTTTATCCCAACTGGATGTGACATCAATGTGGCTTTGCAGACAACAGCATCACTTCGTTGGAGCAATGCATTACAGACAAATTACCACATGGTAGGCTTGGCAAATAATTAAATATCTGTTTTGTTTTTCTTGGGACAATTATATGGGAAATATTTGAAATTCAAGTTAATTCTACTTCGATTTCATTGAATATAGAGTTAACATAGTACAGCATGATGTAAGAGCACTAGTAAACGTATTCTTACGGATGAGTGCTATTAAAACTGTATATCATGTATTAATTTGTCGCAACTTTTCATATAATATTAAAACATTCACCCTGCCATCATATTGTGATTATCATAATTTGCACTCTGACACAATAGAGCAATATTGACATGATTATCACTTTGTGTAAACTGTGCATGTGTCCCATAGTGCCATAGCATCTACTTCATGGCACGCTTGACGTTCATGGCTATTACGATATCCCCCAACTTCAAATATCAATACCATACCCCCTCCCCACCAGTAAATGTGTATTGACATCCACACGTATTAAGCGACACTTTAGTGTCATCGCTGCCTCCTCATTTGAAAAGTGTTTCTCAAAACTATTAAAAGTTTCAAACCGTATTAGATAACTTTTGGCAACTTTATGACACCAAGAATCCGATACCCGCAGAAACATCACCGCCACCATCAATGACTTCGTGAAACTATTAAAAATTATCTAACATTTTAATGAGTTTAAATGTTTTTGTTCGCATTGCAAGGCGAAAAATAGTCATAATAAAGCGCATACAATCACATGTACAGTAATACAATAGCAATGGGGTATCTTCTCGATTGATATCCCCTTCAACCATGTGTGATTGTGGATTATAAGTCATGATCGTTTAACAGCAACAAAAACACCGAGCGAACAAAGAAAACATTTAACTTAAAAACCCCACAAAAGCAAATGAAGAAATGGCTATGCTAGAATAGGGTACAACAACAAAAAAACACCACCTTCATTGTCGTCTAATATCAGCAGTTAACTTCAATTTCTTGTAGTGAATGGAACCGAAGAAAAGCATGAAGCCGACGTATGTAGGAAATTTATTGTCACATACATCTTTAACGGAAACGCCACAAAAGATGCCACTTTCTGTGGCGAGCATCAAATGCGTGGCAATGGCATCAAAGGGATTCCAAAGATGCACAAAGCATTTAGATGAAAATGAATGTATGTGTCTGTTTGTAAACAGGCGCTTAACTGGAAAGTAACAAATACAAAACATACACTCACACATGTTTATCAGTATGGGTTCCCTCCGTAAAAATCAATTTTCCCTATTGTTATAACAGGCCCAAAGAAAGCTATGATATTGAGTCATGGCCGGTGTTGTTTGTCTGAGAGTGAATCGTTTATGCGTTTGTTGTCTTGTCCCTCTGACTGCTGTGATGCTTTATTTGCAAAAGTATATATTGTATGATTTTTAAGTCAACACTCAATCAGTTATTTACACTTACATTATAGTAGCACAACTAACTTATCTTCAAATACTATTCCATAGGTTGATATTTTACTCCTTCAGCTTACTTCACATCGTTTCAAGAGTGGTGTTAATTTTTCATGACAAATTTTGAAAATTCACCTAGTTTTTGCCGCATATGGAGACTATTTTAGGCCTGGAATCCTATTTGGAATTTAGTTTGTTCATTTTTTTTTTGTCACTGTATTGCCAGGATATATAAGTTGGGATTGCTTAGTTATGTCCAATGAAAATTTGAATTTAAAGAAGTCAAATCTTTTTCTTGTAACTTTTACAACCTTTTTCATAACGTTTTCTTGCCTTTTCCTTTTTCAAGAAAAAAATCCCCTTTAAAGCTCTCGTGATGCAAATTTTTAATTGGCCTAACAACAAATTTCTACAAATATCTCTATCGCTAGCTTAAACACCCACGCCCTTAACATTGGAGAATCATATGGTAATTGTTTAAATAAAATTCATCTCATTTTTTGTAAATTCATATCACGCAACAAAAAAAACGAAAATTGTGTTCATACAGAATAAGTGCTGCTGTAAAATCGTTACAAAAAGTCCTTCCATTGAGTCTTTGCCGACTCCTCTAACGAGTATAAATTGTAACTTAATTGGAATTTTTGATGACACATATGCTAAGAGGGCTTACAGTTGGATGGATAATTGGAAGGTGTGCAATTCTGCACGAATTGGTTGAACTGTTGAATGTTCACTCGAGGTCGAGCCTTAAGCGCCCCATAGACTAGTACTGCCGCTGGAACGGCAATATATGTGTATTGGTAAATTTGATGGAACATGGGAATGTATTTGTCACACAGACAATGCAGTATGAAAATCAAAACAGTTTTGATTTTCAAAATGAACTCCTATCAATCAGATGAACTTTGTTTATTTTTTATATTTCAAATATGTCAGATTCTACAAAATTCTTTTATGAATGTGTAAACAACGAAATTTGGAAATAGTTTGGTGTCAAAAATAAAAAGGAGAAATGGAAAATTGATTTATTCTTTAAATTAAAGGAATTCTTTCGAAGGAAAAGCCAAGATGTTGCTGTTTCAAATTTCAAATTATAACAATGATTGATAAGTGTGTATCGAAACTTTCAATCACACACGTACACAAGGGGTTCATCGGCATGAACTGCGGCAGTACTCGTGTATGGGGCGCTTTAGGACGGCTGTTTGTAATATGTTGACATAAAAGGCTACGGATTGTAAGTTATATGGCCAACAACCGACGGCCGCACAGTGGGGAAAAAAAGTTTTTTTTTGATATTTGAAACTTTAGGCCGCTATTCTTGAAAATTTTCCAAATTTTGTATTTACTGTAGACAGAAAATGAATTTTTGATTTAAATTACAAATAATTTTTAGTCACGTGTTCCATATGTTACGAATTAACAACAATTAGCAACAAATATACTTAAGGCTCAACTGCAAGTAAAAAAAGGGTGGTTAAATTTTAAGGACCTATGTTGATTTTGAGTGGAACACAAATTACACCAGTTTACAAATTTTTATTTTTTGTTAGCTGCAGAGTTGTAAATAATTTTTTTCTATAGATTTGGGCCTCCTAAGCACGAATATGAGATTTAAATTTTTCCTCTGATTAGTTTTCCAGATATGAATTTTTGAATTATTTTCCAAATTTTTAATGAGATGCATCAGTTTATTGGAGAATAATTCGTAAACGCGTCGAACGATTTGAACAAGAATGTTCTTCAATTAAAAGTAATGTGCTCCCCTAAAACCCTTCTATACAAGCTTTTAACATCTGTTGGGTATGTTTGATGATAGGAGCATTTAAAGTTTAAAAAACAAATTTTTTTGTGCAAAAATCACGACTTAAAATTTATAAAAAAAATTATAAAAAATATTAATCGAAAAAATAAATCCAATGTCATAAATTGAGTCAACAGATTGGACTTCCCCGAGCAAAAGAAGCCATCGTTTATACAAATTGGGTGATAAGAGGGAGAGTTGCATGTTTTTTAAGAGGACATTACAAATGGTAATTTTTTTGATTTTAAGCATATAACGGTAGGCTTAGGGCTAAACTTTACGTTGCAAGAAAATGACGATAAAAAGTGGAAATGCCACTGTACTTCGGGTTGATCATGCATCACAAAAATGTTAAATTTGAAATCTTGGCTGGTCATTTTTAGAAAATATCGATATTTATTTTTTCTGCCGACTGGACCAAAAGTCTTTTCACTTTTTAAACGATGACAGTAAAAAACTGGACCAAAGAGATAAAAACAGTTTATTTATTAAAAAGGTATACAAACAGGGATTTTTGTATGATCATTGATTATTTTGACATTGCTTAAAACTGGAGGCTGGAAGTGAATTTTAAGCCTACATTTTTGAAAAATATCGATATTTTTAATTTTTAAACCATATAAATATACACATATATTGCAATTAATAAATATTCCACTTTTCTTATACTGAACAAATTTTTCTTAGGCAGTTACGCTGTTTAAAATGAAAAATATAGATATTTTTCGAAATTGTAGGCTTAAAATGCACTTCCAGCCTCCAGTTTTAAGCAATGTCAAAATAATCAATGATCATACAAAAATCCCTGCTTGTAAACCTTTTTAATAAATAAACAGTTTTTATCTCTTTGGTCCAGTTTTTTACTGCGATCGTTTAAAAAGTGAAAAGACTTTTGGTCCAGTCGGCAGAAAAAATAAATATCGATATTTTCTAAAAATGACCAGCTAAGATTTAAAATTTAAAATTTTTGTGATGCATCATCAACCCGAAGTACAGTGGCATTTCCAATTTTTATCGTCATTTTCTTGCAACGTAAAGTTTAGCCCTAAGCCTACCGTTATATGCTTAAAATCAAAAAATTTACCATTTGTAGTGTCCTCTTAAAAAACATGTAACTCTCCCTCTTATCACCCAATTTTTAAAAACGATGGCTTGTTTTGCTCGGGGAAGTCCAATCTGTATACTCAATTTATGACATTGGATTTATTTTTGCGATTAATATTTTTTATAATTTTTTTTATAAATTTAAAGTCGTGATTTTTGCACAAAAAAAATTGTTTTTTAAACTTTAAATGCTCCTACCATCAAAAATACCCAACAGATGTTAAAAGCTTGTATAGAAGGGTTTTAGGGGAGCACATTACTTTTAATTGAATACCACTCTTGTTCAAATCGTTTGACGCGTTTACGAATTATTCTCCAATAAACTGATGCATCTCATAAAAAATTTGCAAAATAATTCAAAAATTCATATCTTGAAAACTAATCAGAGGAAAAATTTTTAAATCCCATATTCGTGTTTAGGAGGCCCAAATCTATAGAAAAAAATTTTTACAACTCTGCAGCAAAATGACTGTAAACTAGTGTTATTTAGGAAATTATTGTCTTTTCTTTTTTTTATGATAATTATGGTATAGTTCAAATATGTATGAAACAAAATATCGGCCAAATGGCCGCCGCGACCTCGGCGACACACCTACATCCAATTGTCTAAATTTTCGATGACGCTTAGGCATAATTGAGGTTCTATGCCATTGATGTGCCGAATTATCTCATCCTTTAGCTCTTGAATTGTTGCTGGCTTATCGATGTGCATCGTTTCTTTCAAAGAAATCCAACGGTGTCAAATTACATGATCTTGGCGGCCAATTGATATCGCCACCACGTTAGATAATACGGCATTGAATTTGTCGCGTAAAAGAGTCATTGTTTCCATAGCTGTGTGGCAAGTGGCATCGTCCTGTTGAAACCACATATCTTCCACATCCATATCATGCAATTCGGGTCATAAACAGTTCGTTATCATCTCACGATAGCGAACACCATTCACAGTATCTGCCTAACCGGCCTCATTTTAGAAAAAATACGGCCCGATGATACCGCCAGCCCATAAACCGCACCAAACAGTCAGTCCAAATGCGGCAATTCTATTTATTGACGAATCCACTGAGGTGAGAATGTGACTCATCACATGAAGATGATTTTCTTCAAAAATTTATCATCCCATGTTGCCATTTCTTGCCATCATTCTGGCCATTGACAACGTTTGGAATGGTCAAGAGGCTTTAGTTCTTACAGTCAATTGCACCTTATAAGCGTGTAAATTCAAGACTTTATGCATAATGTTCATCAACGACGTGCGTGAGAGGTGCAATTGTTGGGCCCGACGATGAATTGAGGTAGACGGCTCTTCAGCCACACTATCGTGAACAGCAGAAATTTTTTTCTGCAGTACAAACTGTACACGCATGCACTGGTATTTTGACATCTTCTACATACACGGTTTGCTAAAATTTTTGCTCAATGTGTGCCGTATGGTGATAGGTATTTTGGGCTTACGGTTTCTGTGTTTAAAAATAAATTAATATCCTTTCTGAATATGTTTTTCACTGTTCGGTTTGAGATCTATTTTCTATAATCACTAATATAGTTTTGATTTACAAGAGTTGTGTGAAATGGATTATGTTGACAGCTGGCAGGGCGGATAGCTATTTCGATTGTTGCCAAACTATCATCATCAGCACCCTTTGATGTGCCTTTTCCACACATTATCACAGCCTTAAGTGTTAAATGCATGAAGATACCATCGAGAAGCCCAAGCACACCGTTGCGAAAATGGTATCAACGAAGACCACACGTCAACATAATCCACACAAGCTCTCGTCTATGTATAGAATTTGTTTTTGGCGCCTACGACAACCCAGCGTACCTCCCGTGTATGTTTTGAAATTGTTTATCTTTTCTTTAAATTCTTTTTAATGATCTCGCTGTTAATCTTGGTATATTAGTAGCACTAAGTGTAGTCTGTATCTTTTCTGAAGACCACTTTTCCCAACTACGAACCACCTGTATTCTAACGACAGGAGATAACCAAAAAACTTGAAATCGTCAAGCATTTTTTCAAATTTTTTAGCTTTGAGTTTGCTAAAATAGCAAACCACTTGTGAAACACTTGAGGGTGCAGGTCGACTTCTTGAGTTTGAAAATAACAGTATGACACAAAATCAAACTTTTTGAAAAACACCCAAACGTTACTATATAGGTTCGATAGTACAACCGGAGCTGAGTAAAACTCCAGCCCAGTTTGGCAAGATTGGCTACCAAAATTTTTGTTTTATGGCTTTCTAAACTTTTTGAAATCCCTTGGATCTTTTGAAAAAATGTGACAGCAGTTTTTTGCCAACAGTTTGTACAGTTTTTAATCTAGCGCTTTCTCTTCTTAAGCTAAGTTTTAGCTAATGGTCCGCTTCAGAAACTGATACAATAAAATTTCCCTAAAAAATTAGACTTCCCTCGTTTATTTTTAAAAAACTTCGATAAAAATTCTAATTTTTTCACTATTTTTGATATGTCGTAGGGAATCTAGATTTTTTTTGCATACTCTATTCAGAGAAATTGTAGTTTAGGTAACACAGAATAACTTCTTTGAGCAAACCCATTCAATATGAACAAGCCTAGGGATATTAAAAAGCTCTCAAAACACACTTTAAAAAGAATTCTTGACTTTCTCATAGTGAATGGTTGTGAAGTTTTTCGAGTCTATGCACTCAAGAAAGAATTCTCATTTCGATGTGAGATTCTGGTGCCTAAGACTTGATGAACAATTTGCAACCATTGTACCAAAGTCTGCTGACGAGGATTAGTGGCTGAATCCGAAACAGCTGTACAGACTGCCTGGCATGATGAGAATATCATTCTGCTATAAACTTCTTTCAAAAACACTGGTCTTGAGCTTGAAATAATTTTTAATAATTTTTTACTGTTACCAATTTAGTAACATAAAGTCTACAATCGGCAGAAGGGTAAGAGGTCATTTGAAAAAAATGTGTATTAATTGTGTCAACTACTCGGATACTGCAAATAATCTTTCACAGAAGAACATAGGCATGTGTAAGACTCCCTCTCTCTTTCTATGTCTGTAGTTAAATGAATACAATTCCATACGCAGTTGTGTGCACTAGGTGTTGTTATACATTTGTAGCGCACTTTTGCCGCAACTATAGTCGTGTTACTATAGTAATAATTGCGTACTTATGCACACACTCAGGCACTCTGACGGTGAGACCTCTAGTTTTTGTTTAGTTAACACAAAAAATACTATATATATTGCGCAAAGGTTAGCCAGCCGCACTTTTTTTCGTGTGTTCCAATTTGGTCGATTCATCTGAGTTTTTTTTTACTGCACCGCGTCACAGGTAACGTTGACTGTAGTGACAACACAAGTATATCATTTATAGACGCTGTGTGCAGTTGCTTTTTTGAGTTAACACTGGAAACTAAACCAGTCAACAAAAAAAGTAAACAACGATATTTTCCCTGTTTTCCTGTAAAGAAAAAATTAATCAAAATTTAAACATTTATTTTTTACTTTTTCAAATTTTACGACACGAAAAACAACTAATGGTACTAGAATTTGGAGATAATCGCTGTTATGTAGTGTGAACTGCCGTTGCTCTAACGACAAGAGGGCGTCTAGTGTCACTTGGTGGTTTGTGAGCGATAACAAAAAGATTGCACGAAGTTGAAGTAGTAGTTGTGGCGGTTCATCATTCACGGGAGTCAGCACGTATTATTTTTACTGCAATAGAAAAACACACGTCCGTATGTGAAGTACATGTCTATTGTTTTTGTGCTGTAGAACGGAATTTTTAGTTCCTTGCAACGGAGAACAAAAAATAAAGCTAATTGGTACAGAAATAAAAAAAAACACACAAAATGGTATTTAAACATGTTGTTCTCGTCAAATTAAATTTATTTTAACGAATTTATTATACATTCCCATTTAAACCCTGCGCCACAGTTATTTCAAAGACTGCCGTAGAGCGTAATCTTAATCGAAGTTAATAATAATCGTTTCGATGTGCCGTGCTTATTTGTTTTACATTTTCCAATTTTTGTTTAGAATATTTTCTCGTATCATCTGCAGTCGAAAAATTCCGGCCACAAACAGCAACACTTTCAATAACGGATCCAGGCTGGCAAACTTTGTACATTTTTAATTACAATTCCAGTAAATTTAAAGACAATTGCCCTCTTTGCCACTGAAATAGTATTAATATTATAGCATAATATTCCTGGTAATACGAGTAACTACTACCTAGAAGTGTAACATTTTACGCCAAAGTATTTAGCACATGTTGGTCTACCCCCACATTATACATTGCACCACTGAATGTGGGAAATTTTTTTTCATATTTTCATCATTTTCGATTTTGCCATGTGGGCTATAGGTAGGTATAGATGCGAGGTGCTGAAAGATAAAAGCATCAGCGTGTGTGTTGAGAAACTAATCGTTAAAGTTCATTTATTGATGATTACACACACCGGAATATGCATGAGGAGGGCGAAAAAAGTTTGAGTGCAGTTTAGAGTATCATAAACATATTCATTAATTGATAGGGTGTTGATTCAGATACATGATATCATATTTAAAGATAATGTTTAAGTTTTCCGATATGAAATTTTGGTATACATCTAGATTGGAAATAGAACAAACCCGACACCTCATTTCTTTCTAAAAAATTTAAATAATTTTTAATGTAATTTAAAAACCAAAAAAATCTAATAATTAAATTGATGATCCAAAAATGTGGGATAAAAACGGATGCTTTTTCAAGTAACAAACAGAAGAAAAGAACTTCCAGCTCTTCGCTCTATTGTTCTCCGTAGATGGTTCGTTACTTCAAGCTTACATAACAGCTCTTCTGCGCTGTATCTCGTGTTTATTGCGTAAGACTTTTCGAGCTGGTGCATTTTTATTCATTCGTAAATCGTGTCCTAACCAACGCACTCGGTCTATTTCAACGAGATTGATTACGTCGATGTTGTTGTACAACTCATGTTTTATCCGACGTCGGTACTTAGCAGTGATTGGTCCAAATATTTTACGAAGTATTTTTCTCTCAAAGACTCCCAGAATAGAAAGATCTGCTTCTGCGCTGTAAAGCAAGACAGGTAAAATCAGTGTCTTTGTTCTTAGAAGCAGGGGCTTGCGATCAATACTCGTCTCTTGATTTCCAGGCTGACTTTACAGACAAGGTAGACGAAATCATATACCACTTCAAAGTTATGTTCCCAATATTCACAAAGCACCCCGAACGAGTAGACTCTGCCGACTGCTTCGTAATGCTTCAAAGGCTGCAGTAAAATCCCGCGGTCATCGGCATACGCCAGCAGCATATGACTTTGTTAAACATGGTACCAGTCCTGTTTACTGCAGCCTTCCGCATGATCATCTTGATTACGATGTTAAAGAGATCGCATGACAGACTATCGCTTTGTTTAAAGCCTCGCTTGATATAGAATGACTCAGCCAGATTTTTGCCTAGTTTCACTGAAGACTTCGTGTCACAAATAATTTCTATCGTATTTGACTGTATAATTCAGCTTTGTAATCGATAAACCGATGGTAGGTATCAATCTGCATCTCTTAGGACTTCTCCAGGATTTGTCATAGCGTGAATATCTGGTCAGTCGTGGATTTACCAGGTCTAAAGCCACATTGATAAGGTCTAGCCAGGTTCGCTTGGTTGAGTTCACATAACACACTAGACAGGACCTTGTAAGCGAAGAGTAAACGGCTAATGCCGCAATAGTTGGTACACTCATTTTGATTATGCTTATGATTATAGTTATGATTATGGTTATGAGAACGCGAAAACGTGAAAGTGTTTCGCCCATATTTGCAGCAAATTCTTAGTGTCCATTACCAGATTTCCGTCTCTTTTCTCAAGGCGGGATCTATGTTCTAAAACCTTTGCCTTTTGCCTTTTGGTAGAATAATTTGTCTTCATCTCTATCCCTGTAATTTTCGAATCTATCACTTCCAAAAAGTCGCCACTCTCACTCATTCTAACTGGTTCACCTATCATATGGTGCTTGTGGGAACACAAGTGTACTTGTATTATAAATTTTAGGTGCTTTCGATTTTTTTATGTATGCTCCTCAAGTACTTTTGGGTACATTTACCTCCAACTAGTCAAACAAAAAACAAAAAATACAAATATTCTACCTTATAAGGGTGAACAGAGTACAAAGTTTCAAGTGGTTTCTTGATTTTTAAACCAAAAATGCGAAAATTTTGTGAAAGTTTTAAAACTGATATTTGTTGTATGAGAGTATTACCAAAGCACACATATAGAGTATTGAGATAAGTGCCAATATAAGCTGATTATTTAAAACGAAACTTTGTTTGGGAACCCGAAATAGTTAAGGAATATATGACAGAATTTTAAGTGCAAACTTAAGTTAAGCTTTAAGAAAAATATTGCTAATTGGCGTTTGCAGTACGAACATGTGAGGTTTAATTATAACACAGATAATGACCCATATTTTGCAACGATTTGGAATAATATAACTTTTGTTGAAGGATTGTGCAGTTTTCCAGTAACCTAAGAAGATTATGTAAAGAGGGTATGGAAATACTTAATATTGAATTATTATATTTTATTGATTTTTTTGGGAGTCTTATGTTGATTTTGATCGCAATATAAAGATAACTACAAAAGTAGTCCAATGTTCAGTAAAGCCTAATTTTTAAAAAATCGTGCTGAATTGTGTTAATCATACGCCTTGTTATTAATTTTATATGACGTTTGAGTAATATGCGTAATATGAAAAAGGATTTCGTAATAAATCTTACACCCTAAGCCACGATGTCGGAAGAAAAAATGTGAAAAAAAACTATTACAATATTGAATATACTAGCGATAATTTATATGTGTCACGATTATTTTTTGTTTTTTTTATTTTTCTTTTTTTCATTTCTCTTAACATAACATTTAAAATATCTATTACTTTGTATTCCATCAAAGTCTTAATTCTTTTATTTCAAACCCGTTTTTGCAAAAGCTATAACCCATATTACGCATAATTTAACATACTAAAATATCACAAATTTAATAATATACTGTTGAAGAAGAGTATTGGAGGTTGTAGATCTCCAACTAGCTGTCGTAGACAGCGGGGGTTGCGGCAATAGCTAAAGCGGTAGAGAATGCAAGTGGACTATGTTGAGAGGTTTTGAAGGGCACGACGAACTGCAGGTGTTTGTTGAGGTAGATGACGATGTTGGCCAAGACGCAAGGGGACGATAAAGAGCGACGAATGAGAAGCGGTGTTGACGATGATGACAAGTAGGTTTTGCTCGACCAGATGAGCTGAAGAGCGAAAAATATGATGGTTGTTGTTGTTAGATTTGTTGGCCGTTGTAGCTTAGACCAATTAGCAAATATTAAAAGGCATATAATCTCGTTGCAATATGAGATGTATTCCGCGGTGTAGCAATAAAAGGAGAAGTTAAATGAAACTCAGTTAGAATCGTTTCAATTCAGATTTATTGGCTGTTGCTCACCGTTGGAGTGGTAAAAAGTAAGTGACGTTTTTACAATGTTGTAACAAAAAATGTAAGTTATTTAAAATTTTTTACTTACTAGTGCAACAGCGATCAGAACTAGATTAAAAATGTACGGTTTGAATCAACTAAGTACCACAAATTTGAAGTCTACATCTTTTTCAATCAATATTCGTTTTGACATTTTCTCCCCCGAGAATCCTAGAAACACTTTTTATTTTAGTCAGTTGTGCCTTCCTTCTTTGTAAGTTTGCTGCAACTAGTTTTTCAGATTTTAAGTAAAGACATTTGTTCCGGAATGTAGAAGAATGTTTTAAATATTTGTGAAAGAAAAGATAGATTACATCGCAAAATTTTCGTTGTAGATTCATTATGTAGGATATTTCCGACATACATCCCAGTTGGTAATGATAATACTATAATGAAAGTTCGGATAAAAGACATGGCGAACTTGAACAACCAGTTACAGTTAGAAACCAAGTGTGAATCTTACAATTGATGAATATCAGTTTTCTTACCGAGGCAGTACAAAATTCGCTCAATACATCCCATCAAAACCTGCAAAAATTGATGGCAAAAACTTTTATCAACTTTAAGATCAAATTTTATACTCGAAACCTTATGACTGGTCGTAAGACTGAAGAAGGAAAATTGGCGGTTAAGGATTTTGCTAGGACTATTTCGTTTATGGAAGTGGACACAATTACACAATGGACAATTTTTTACCACACTTGCCTTGACAAAGCATCCGTTGTCTTATGCATTGTCAATTGTGGAACGTTAAGAACGTCATATTCATTTTGTGTTCACAACTGATCAATATATTAAGGTAAAGAACAGCGTTTCTTACATTTTTTTTCCTCTTTAGAATGTCCTTTTGTCTTTCTGAATTTTCTCACAACCGCAAATATCTGCATATCCTTTCTATAGTTACACTTTCATTCTGTAAATCTCTCAATTTTTTCATTTCCAAACCACAGCACATAAATGTTATATTAATGAAATAGTTCGGTGGCAAAGGCAATCGAAAGGCATCGAACCCCGCCTCTGACGAGCAATAAGGCCGGTATAAGATTAGATTAGATTTCCAAAGATTCCCTTTCGTAGCCGTATTTCCCATTCTATTAGGAAATAAGGTAACATGGCTTTATTACCATAGTCTCGTTAGTCTCGTTGCGTACTTAATCTGCCTCTCTGCAGCACGAGACGAATAGTTAGTCTCGCTGCGTAATTAGCCTTGCTACTCTTTCTTTCTCTCTACGCCGTATTTAGTCAAGTTGCGTACTTAATCTGTCTATCTGCAGCAAGAGACGAATGTGGTAGGGGGCCTGCCGTCGTAGTTTGTTAGTTACTTAAAAAGTCACTCTTCTTTGACGTCCGCCCACCCCCATTTCATCAGCTTCATCAACCTTTTTCATTACTTTTAGTCGCAAAATTAGTTTGGGTGTTATGTCCGTTATATTTGTTGGGGCTTATGTCCGTTATGCCCAGCGGACATAATCCCAAATGCAAATTGAGGGTTAAGTCCGCAGAGCGTGGCGGACATAAGCCCCAAAATCGTGTTGGGGATTATGTCCGTGGGGGTTATGTCTGGGCACCCAAAACGGACAACCCGATATTTTACCACTGAAAATGGCTTCAAGTTACTATTAAAAATATATCTATATATATAAAAAATTGTTGCAAGTGTGTTGTGACTTCATAACTCACGAACGGCTGGACCGATTTGCATAAATTTTTTTGTATGCGTTTGGGTTGCGCCCCAGGTGGTTTATATTTACAATTCGGTCCAATTGGACAAAGGGGCATGGCACCGCCCATACAACTTGAAAATCAAAAGGGCTGTATCTCATGAACTATCAGAGGTATGAAGATGAGATTTGGTACATATGTTGTTGGAGCAGTATTAATTACAGCCAAGGTGGAAGCGGGCGGTGCCACACCCCCTTTTCAAAAATCGCTCTAACGGCTTTTCTAATAGACCGATTGATACGAAAATTTTACCAAATGGTACTGTTGATAGTCCCTGACTATAATAGATTGTGATTGGATAAAGGGGCATGGCACCGCCCATACAACTTGAAAATCAAAAGCGCTGTATCTCATGAACTATCAGAGGTATGAAGATGAGATTTGGTATATGTTGTTGGAGCAGTATTAATTACAGCCAAGGTGGAAGTGGGCGGTGCCAAGCCCCCTTTTCAAAAATCGCTCTAACGGCTTTTCTAATAGACCGATTGATACGAACATTTTACCAAATGGTACTGTTGACCTGTTGATAGTCCATGGCTATAATAGATTGTGATTGGATAAAGGGGCGTGGCACCGCTGATACAACTTGAAAATCAAAAGGGCTATATCTCACGAACTATTAGAGGTATGAAGATGATATTTGGTATATATGTTGTTGGAGCAGTAGAAATTACAGCCACCGTGGAAGTATGGGGTGCCACGCCCCCTTTTCAAAACCGCTCTGCAGGCTTTCCCAATAGACAGATTGATACGAAAATTTTACCAAGTGGTACTGATGACCTGTAGATAGTCCCTGGCTATATTTGGTAGTGATTGGGTAAAGGGGCGTGGCACCGCCCATACAATATGAAAATAAAAAGGGATATATCTCATGAACTATAAGAGGTATGAAGATGAGATTTGTTACATATGTTGTTGTTGCAGTATAAATTACAGTAAGAGTGGAAGTGGGCTGTACCACACCCCTTTTAAAATAAACAGTTATAACTGTCAAAATTCCACAGTATATTGCTGTTCGCCTAGAGATATGATCAGTAAGGTGGGCCAGTTTTTTTATTCGCAAAAATTTTAACCAAATCTACGATGAATTGTTAGAAAATGTCACCAATAAACTTTGTGTGTAATATCAATTCCTAGCTCGCGCTGGGAAAGCTTAATTTAGTGCAGAAAACTTAAATTTTGATAGAAGTGTCTTAAAGCTGAAGTCTGTACGCTTTCAATAATCTTGGGGCAACGAACGTCACTTCCAAAAGAAGCGCAAAATGGAGCAAATAAACGAAAAATCCTTTTATCTTAAAAAAAGTATCAGCTAGGATTTTGATTCATGTGGATTTTTAATGTACACTTGACACCCAACAAAACCCCATTTACCGTTTTTGTTGCCATTTTAGGTCAACCAATTCGTCATTCAGGCGAGGTGTGTGAAGTGTAATAGACTTTCATTGAGACTTTCTTTGAAAAATCACCATGTAAAGACTACACAAGAACAACATTTACAAATCTTGCAAATTTATTTTCAAAATGCGCGTTCTGTTTGCCCTTTGTGAAGTTTATAGTGCATTTACTCATCCATCTGAGCAGCTAATAGAAGCCATCAACGCTGTAGACGTAAGTGTGACAGGGGACTCGAATTTATCGAACCGACGCCGTTCTCAGCAACTCGGTCTCTGCAAATGCTGAGGAAAGATCTTGGTCTATATTCATATATCCAAATGGTAGAAGAACTAAAACCAGTGGACGATCAATTGATTTTTTTATTTATCATGTCAGTGCACATTATTTGAAGGAGTAATGGTTTCAACACGACGGCGTAAAATGCCATACAGCGCGTGAGATCATCACTTTGTAAATCCAAACGTTGGTGACCGAATTATCTCATAGAATGGTAATATGAGTTCAATACAAAGATAGTATTCGGAAATATTCTTGATCCATGTGAGAAGAAGACATGGCGAAAGAGGTTTTTATGGCCTAAGGCATAAAGCTTCAAACAAAATTTCCATTTTCGGTCAATAGGCGCAGAAGGCATGTCAAAAGTGTTTTTTACGCCAAAAGAGATAGTTAGTATACAGAGGTTACCGCTACTACATTGAATTTTGATCTTAACGGAATGTCTGTTTCCGATTTGTAAAAGATATGACTTTGCTGATGAACTTTTTACTATCGTCATAGAGCCTATGATATTTAGAATTAAAACAACAACACTTAATTTGTTGTTATATAGCATGTTAAGGAGTTGCTTGAAATTAGTTACATAAGTTAATAAACTCAACATATCATTATCGAGCTTAAGTACCGTTTTCAAAGTACTTTGTAGACCTAAATGTGAAATATATTACAAGTTAAAATGCACTAGCGAAGCATTGCCGGGCCCACTAGTTTTATTATATTACTGGAAGTCTTTTTTGCAAACGCAACAATTTGAATAATTTGTTAATTTGTCACTCATTCATGTGTTTCAGGTATGTACAATTATCTGACCTTATTCTAGTGTAACCGGGGACCGGCCGTGGCGACTACCATACGGGAGATTCCAGGTTCAACTTATGGCTACAGTCATCTAAATAATAAAAAAATAAATAAATTTTTCTTTCATTGCCGGCCCCCTCGATGTTGCCGTCAGCAACGTCGCACTATGTCGAGTCAATCGGCATGTCTAGTAAAAGCTACTGAAACAGTAACGTTCGCATTCGTCGATAAACAAGTAGGAGCCGTTAGTTGTGAATCTACAAAGAGAAAGCGTGTTAATTCACAACAACGAGATAAGTTATTCCATACCTCATTCATGGGGTGTTAAGGGAAATTTAGTAAAGTAGTAGTATTCTAGTGTAACATACCACATATTATGTATTTTCTTTAAATTTAAATTATTCTCAAAATAAACTAATACATATGAACATTCCCCACTCGTTCTACACCACAACTAATTAAGGTGGATAACCCACCTCCTTAGCTGAACATACAATCGCTCTCTGTTATCCCACACCACATTGCTGTGTTTACCTAATTTAAAAACAAAATTAACAATTAGCAGCATCAACAGGGGATTTTCAAAGGTCACTAAGTTATTACGTTGTTTTTATGTGTTGTTCCTGTTACTACATGCTGTTAGTTAGTTTCCACTGAAATATGCCCGACTTCAACTTTAATTGAATCACATTTGCTTCCTCACCTCCCACACCCAGCGATATTTTCCTTGAATTTACAGAGTGTTAATGGATTCCACCGCAAAACAAATGTCAGTGTCGCTTACAACACTTGGCGTTGAGATTTTAAAGTCAACAACAACAAAACGGAATAAAAAATCCAAAGGAGAAATACAAAATTAATTGAAATGAAAAGGAACAAAATGCGCTGCCAGAAAATAAAAAACTCGGTTGTTCGAAATAAATCTTTAAACTGCAAAGAATACGACAGGGACAGCTAAAGCAGCGCAATAGTAGCCAACTTTGTTATTTTCTGTGCCGTGATAATTGCCAGCGGTGATATCACAACACGAGCATTAAGAAACACAATATATAAACCTGAAAGGAAAATCTGTCTTCAGAAATTCCATTTGGTTTTTCATTATCAAGTTTAGCAAAGAAAGTAAGCAATTCAACTGATGTTGCAGACAGAAGGCAACAATGCTGGGTAAATGTGTGAATGCCATCGGCAAAGAAAAAAACAACGCGAGTGTCCAAATAATTTTAATATATAAATCAACATGATGAATGAAAACAATGGGAGATTAAGAAATCAAGGCCATACAAAAGCTTATATTGCAGTTATAGCAACTATAGTGACCAGTTTGGTGAAAGAAACGATTTTACTGGTTATAAGCAACAATTCTTCTTGAAAGTTGACAGCTGATCAGCCTTCCTTTGGCTGGTTGGTCGATTAAAGTCAATCAATGTTTTAGGATTTTGTTAATTTGTTTGTGCAGTTAGATGATGTCAGTTGATTTCTAATGCCTAATATTGTTTATATCCTTATGCAGGTTTCACTAACCGACATATTAGATGTCAGTGGTTTGTTTTATGCAGAAATTTTGTTATTTGAGATTTTGTGTAAGGATATCAAGATGTATGACAATTTGGGCAATTAAAGAATGAATAAATTAATGGCTCTATGAAAAATGCCCCAAATGCAAAATGCCCAAAAAAAAAAACGATAAATTACCCAAAATAAAATTGGGCGAAAAAAAATGAAAAATAACCCAAAACTCAAGAACGAAATTTTCACCAAAAATTATGAAAAATACCCCACAAAATTTATGAAAATTACCCCAAAAAAATATTCCTCTAAACAAATCTAGCATTATTAAAAGATGAATGCGGTGGGGCACTGCACCATGCTTTTTTATTTTTTATTATATGGAAAAAATGGGGTATTTTTCATACCTGCAGTTTTGGGTCATTTTACAAATGAAAAATGACCCAAAATTAAAAAACGAAATTTTACCTAAAATAAATGAAAAGTTCCCCAAAATTTATGGGGGATTTTTCATATGAAATGTAATTTTTCGTTTTTTTTTTTGGGGCATTTTGCATTTGGAGCATTTTTTATAGAGCCTAAATTAATTATTATGGTTGAGCCTGTAATATTCCGTTTTCATTATTTTCTTTTCTCATGTCATTTGACTTTCGTTAATGTGGAATTCTTAAAGTGATGTAATTTGGTTTAACTTTATTTGATTCATGGTAAGTTGATGCTACATATATACATATTAGTATACTTCTTTGTGCATAGGTTTCAAAAAAATATGACAATTTTTAGTTTCCAACTCTTTTCCACATACAACAACAACTTTTGTACCATCTCATTTAAATGTTTTCGACTAAAACACATTCTATTGGAAAAAGCTCAGCAACAGTGCCTATCATCGAGATATTTTAGTAAGTGTTAACGGATCTATTAGCACATCCATCGACAACACACATTGTTAGTGCTGGCATAGAGCGATAAACCGTTCAATTGTCGTGTATGCCTGAATGACCATTGTATCCGTTTGCCACATGGTCAGACTAGGTACTACATTGTCCAGCGTAAAATAGACAACTTTTAACTTCAATAAAATGAATCACGGTTAAAGTGAATAATATGGTTTATTTTTAGTGCAATGCAATATAAAGTGAATTAAAAATAATTTAACATTGTAGAGACTTACTTACTTAATTGGCACTTCTTTGCAATCCCATTGGATTATATACCGAACGAAGAAAAATATTATAAGCTCTCAATCTTCTTCGCTTTTTCTCCAGTTAGTCACACCAAAATCGTAAGGTTCTCAGTAACCTGGTCATTCCAAAGGAGCTTTGGTCGCCTTCTTCAACATGACCTGGCCATCGCAACCGCTGCACCTTAATGCGTCTGACCACGTCAGTGTCAGTGTACAGCTAGAACAGCTCCTACAGCTCATTATTCATACGACGCCGATACTCTCCATTTACGATGATGGGCACATATATTTTATGGAGTATTTTTCTCTTGAATACTGCCCGAACCGATTCATCCGATTCACCCATGATACTGAACAGGTAGAACAGGTAGACAAGTAGAACCAGTATCTGATATCGCTGGATTTTTGTTCGTTGAGAGAGGGCTCTGTCATTGAATCGCTTGCTTAGTCCGTAGTGGCATTTATTAGCAAGCAGGATTATCCTCCGGATTTCGAGGCTGACATTATTTGTTTTGTTGATGGCAGAACCTAGGTAGATAAAAGTATCTATCACCTCGAAATTATAGTTGTCAACGTTCACGCAGTTTCCCAAATGAGTAGATTCTTTGTTCGTTGAAACTAATAACTTCGTTTTGTCCTCGTTCACAGTTAGACCTATTTTCACTGATTTCTTCTGTATACCTGAAAAGGCTGCAGTCACATCCCGCAGTTTCGCCCGATGATGTCTACGTCATCAGCGGACGCGAGTAGCATGTGCCTTTTGTTGAATATCGTGCCACTTGTGTTTACTGCAGCTTTCCTCATTATCATCTCCATCACTATGTTGAAGAGGTCACACGATAGGCCGTCTGGTATAGAATGGCTCCGTAAGGTCAGCGTCATTCCACAAAGGCGTATCAGCTTCGCTGAAACACCAAACACAGCCATGACTTCGAGTAATTTCTGCCATATCGGGCTGCTGGAGGCAGCTTTATAGTCGACGAAAACATGGTACGTGTCGATCTGTTTCTCTTGGTGTTGTAATCGGTGGACAGCCAAGTTGCCTTTTGGATATCTTTGTGCTGGAATCTGGTTCCGCTCACAACCATGTTCCTGCGAAGCTAACCAGCCTAAACCCGTTGTCTGACGTGTCGGTATGCAGGCTGAAGTAACCGATCGTTGGACCAAGAACATCTTCCCTTCCTATTTTTGCATTAAAGTTCCCAGAACAATTTTAATGCATCTTTAATCTCATCGTATTTTTCTTCCGTTGGGGCATGAGCACAAATCAACGTGATGTAGAAATATTTGGACTTGATGCGAATTGCGGCTTTTCGATCACAAACAAGATTGAATCGCGAGACAAGACATCTGAGTCTCTCGCCAACTACAAATCTACATCCATCCTTTAATATCATCTCCTTGATGGCGGCGATGTCAGCCTTATATTTTTGAGGACATCCGCCAGTCGGATAGTGGCACCTTCTCCGGATATTTCGTTTCCGGGTGTCGACAACTTTTGGGTTGTTCCGCTTCTTACTTTTTCTTTCTCGTGTTTTCAAAGTCAGTAAAGGAACTGAAAGCCGATGGCTAGCCCAACCATCAGGGTTCGTCGCTCAATATCAGCCGCTTTTCATGATAAAAGAAATATCACGAACAACGTTGCCCAGGTGCCACCACGAAGGAGGTTGTGTATGTTTTATTGTAGTAAAACGTATTGTCACATAATGGGATATTAAGTTGGATCTGAGAGACAATTCGTGCGGTTTCCCAGAATTCTTCTACTGGGAAACTGAAGTAAAATATGGAATTCAACAAAATTTATGAATTTTTTTATCTAAATAGATTGCTAAATTTTTTCTTTAAAGTCTGTATATTCGATCAATTTTTATAGTTTTAGATTTGTTACGATAGGTCATATTTTTAGTCTACAGTTTATTACAGACAAGTTTAGTTTTTAACGATGGTCCTTTAAAAAATTGATATTTAAATCTCCTGCAGTCGTAAACTTGTAAACTAGAGTTTTCAAATTTTTTATTGTATTTTGTAAACTAATGCATTGGTATGCATTTATTTTTGTCCGTCCAATATAATTTTCCTCTTAATGCTTATACACAATTATGTATGAGATACAGTTCGACTAATTGTTATAAATTGCTCCTTTTAGTTTCTGCCGATGCCGGCAAAATGTAATGAATCTTGTGCACATACCAACTTTGCCATTACCACGACAATATAACTTCTTTTGTGAATAATCATGTATGCACTTACATATACATGCAACCACTATCACAATCATTATCCATTATCACGTATGGCGTGATGCGTTTAGTCTCGATACACAGCACAAATTCCTAACGCAGGCGTATGGCAGAGACTCTCCCCGCCTAATACCCACTGTTTTGAAAATGTCGCATTAGACGCCAATGCCGTGCAGTGAAGTCTGTTAGCAAAGATGCAGCAAAATAGACATTCATTATATCATTCAAGCAAATGTTGTAGCCATACCAAATATGTAGAAGGAACAGTCGTGTCACGATGTATAAGACAACAAATCGCGTACATTTGCATTTGCATTTGATGTATAGTCTGTATGACCTAGTCTATGGATGGAAGTTGCAAGGCTGGTGTTACTTAGGGCATAAGGAATCTTCAAATTTAGATGTGCAAAATCTTCATGTGGGATTTCGGTTACAAGACCCAGGGTGGCACCAGCTATTAAATTTTAAAGCGGTCGGGGTATAGTATAGTAAAACCAGTACAGAAATTTCTGTCAGATAAACTGACTTATAAATACCATCACCCACTATAAGATATTGTTTAAGTCTTGAGTAAACGGTTGTAGCTATTACTTTCGATCATAATGCCAGTGGCCTAGAGACACGTAGCAAAACAGTAAAAGTTTCACTTGTTTGTTTAGGAGGTACCATTAGGGACAGCTCAAGGTGTCCGAAGTTTTTTTTGTAAATTCAATAATCAAAAATTTGGCTCAATTCAGTGGATACACAAAAATATATGCATGAAAAAGGACAATTCCGGTTCTTTATATGGAAGGTACAAGAAGGGGTGTGTCAAATAGTTAGGTTTTCAGATTTTTCGCCCATAAACAAGACAAATCAACTGACCAAAATTTCTATTTCCCGCAGCTGCCCGTTTGGAAGTTATGGCAGAAATATTATTTTTCCAAAAATAGGTCAATTTCTATGGGAGGTACCAGAAGGGGTCAACCGATATAGTCTATATTCATCTAAGAGTCAAATTTTCATAAGCGAACCTCTTACGCAAATTTTGAGTAAATACAGTGTGCTTACAAAAAATATATGTACGTAAAACTATGAGGGTCCATTCGGTTATTTGTGTGAGAGGTACCAGAAGGGGTGTGACAAAGGTTTCAGTTTTCTTAGGGTTTGTCCATTTCTGCAGGGTAAATAAATTGACCAAATACAAATATTATCCGGACGTCCGTTTGGAAGTTATGAAAGAAATATTAATTATCCAAAAATAGGAAATTTTGCATGGGAGATACCAGAAGGGGTGGGGCTATTCTGCCGATTTACAATCCCATAAGTTCGTTTTGAAAAATATTAATAATGGTAAACTTTCATACCGATCCGTTAAGGTTTACTCGAGTTATCCTGCTCACCAGGCATCCCGCCAGCCAGCCAGACAGACGAACATAGCTCAATCATCTTAAAAAGTCTGGAAACGAATTTGGTCTTAAGTTACTTGAGGTCTAACGCGTTTCCTTTAATGCGTTACATTTTTCCTCCCCTCATCGCTGAGGGTGATAGTATAAAAAACCACAAGACCCACAAAGCTTTCTAGTATGACATCGGTTCGTAGGCGCTAGAGAAGGGTGCATGCAACTAGGAAAGTAAAAAAAATCGCTTCCTTATAGATAAAATCTAAATTTTTAGTACGCATTTTAAAATTAGAAAGAATTTACAACAAATATAGTCTCTTATGGCTTGTAAGCATTAATATCACATTAAGAAGTCGGTTTGCCTATGTAAATATCGGAACCATTGGTATTTGTAGGCACATTTGAAAAATATTTTAGAATTGATCTCATTTTAAAGTTAAGGATGCATCTTTAAATTTGAACTAGATAGTTGCCAATTCGATAAGTCCCATTTTGTGTTTAGATTTCATAGGCTTTTTCCGCATTTTGTCATATTGTATTTTTTTTTTATTTACCCTTCTCTATATGGATCAAAAATTTATATTCCTCTGATCATCTGACAGTAGGCCTTTCAAGTTCATTCATTCCGCCACTGGTTATAACGCACCCATCTCACAGACCCACTCAAAACTACGACAAAAGCACATGTTTAAATTTATGTTGAAAAGACAGGAATTGTGACCGTTGTCTGGCATCAGCTGAAACACACTTAAGCTAAGCATTATTGTCATAGTGAAAGAATTGTAAACATCAGGGAAATCAACAAACCATCACCACGGGTAGCTAAAAGGGTGGAAATGAGTATCATTTTTATAGATGAAGTACATACTTGGGAGAACAGGATATGGTACAAAAATTATTTACTTTTAAATTAGATTTATAAATATATTAAAGCTGCAGCAGAAACTTGGAATGGTTGCACAGATTTAGCATAATATATGAAACTGTCCGGTAAAAGAGTGCAAAGGGTCTAAGTTGCCAAAACATAAATATATTTATTTTCTAATAAGGTATGTATATTATAAATTACACTACTTTTTTATGATATAGGAAGGATTTCCGATTAAGAAAAAAAAAAAAAAAAATTTCTTGGGCGCGGATTTTTTTTTCCGATTAGAGCCGGTGCCTATGGCGCCCTTTGGGGGTCAAAAAGGGGCTTCTTGGATTCTATGATTACCGCCTATGTGAGGGTACTCAAATGAAACATATTTTCTAGATACATTTTTTTTCTTAACCATACACCCGTCTTCTATCATAAAATATTAGTGGTATCCAAAGACCAGAGAAAAAATAACTATTTGTAAAGTAGTGTTAGTAATTACACCACACAATAGTTGTGAGAACGCTGAGGTATAAAAGGAACCTCACCTTGTAATGGTTGGGAACCATATGAACAACTTTAGGCGCAGTGATCTTCTCAACTCAGTATCCAATCGCAAAAAGAAACATAATTTATGATTGACAGACCAACCTGAGTTTTAAACGGTATATAAATTGAAGCAAACTTAATTCAAAAACTCTATGTAATCGACTACAAGCTAAGTCCACATAACATAACCCGGCGAACTTCGTCTCGCCCCAATTTAATGCCTTCAATAAACTCAATAGAGAGTGATATGATAAACAATGTTTTTCGATTAGTTTTCCACCGCAAAAATAAGCAGCTAAGGCGGTTCTTCAAACGCGAAAAGGCAACGTACAGCTGACCGCAAGAAAAATAGGAAAATTCGAGTTTAATCGCATATACTTCCAACGATGGCCTTGCGATTTATTAATTGTCATTGCCAAATCCAACCGAACGGGTAAGGACTTCCTCTTCTTTCAATTTGCCCTTGATGTTCTTCGGTTAAATCACATTGTTTATTAGTTTATTGACGGACAACCGCGTACCGCTGCACAATTAAGGTTGATTCAGATTCCGCACCCTCATCTGTAAATTATGAGGCACATCAAGCGAGTTGAAAAATTCGATCGCATTGTTGCTATGACGTCTCTATTGCTGCTAGCACTGCCCAATCATTAATCCAATCGAGATTTTTATAATTTTGTGCAATGCCGTGGAACACTTTAGTGATGAGTTCTCATTCGACGATGTAAACCTGCAAAAATTTGCAGGGAAAGATATCTATTCAGTCGTAACTTACTTACTTACTTACTTACTTAAGTGGCCAATTACAATTTACGAAACGTAGTTCATAAATTTGAGGCCTGAAGTAATAAAGAATTCCACACACTTCGGTCTTCTGCGTGTGTTCTCCAGTTAGTCCTACCAGATGATGGCACATCGCCTACCACTTGGTCCTTCCAACGGAGTTCGGGTCTCCCTGCTCTGCGCCGTCCTTCAGGTTCGCCTTCAAACACCTTTCTCGCTGGAGCATTTACATCCATCCTGGCAACATGTCCCAGGCATCGAAGTCGTTGGATTCTGACTCTTTTAGCTTCGTCGATGTCGTGGTAAAGCTCATACAGCTCATGGTTCATCCGATGGCGAAACTCGCCTTCGACACAGATAGGTCCATATATTTTTCGGAGTACTTTTCTCTCGAATACTCCCAGGTTTTGTATGTCCGTTGTAGTAAGCACCCATGATTCGGCAGCATACAACAGAACAGGTAAGATAAGCACCTGGTATAGCTGTTTCTTAGTATTCCGAGAGAAGGTGGTGTTACTAAAGTGCTGCCGAAGTCCGTAGAAACATCTATTGGCTTGCACTATTCTCCGTTTAATTTCTTGGCTGACATTATTTTTCTTGTTGACGGAAGATCCGAGGTAGGTAAAGAGGACTATTTGTTCGTCGAAATCATTATTTTTGTTTTGTCCTCGTTGACCGCTAAACCCATTTTTGCTGACTCCTTTTCTAGTTATGAGAAATCTGCAGTAACATCCCGCAGATTTCGGCCAATGATGTCTATATCATCGGCATAGGCTAGTGGCATGTGGCTCTTGTGGAATATGGTGCCAGACATGTTGACACCAGCCTTTCTCATCACCTTCTCCATAACTATATTAAATAGTGTACAGGACAGGCTATCGCCCTATCTGAGACCTCTTTCCGTGTTGAATGGTTCAGACTGATCTTTACCAATCCACAGTGGTTCCTTTTTGGTTTTTTTTGGAATTAATTCTGTAACTTTTGAACGGATAATGCTATCTTGATGATATTTAAAATAGTTAAAGCTGAGGTTTTTTCGAGATGATTTGGAAATATTCGGCTCCCGAGGTGGTGTGGGGGCCACTGCGTGGCCCTCCAAAGTTGGTCACCTCGGGTGTTTCAAAATTTCAAATGCTTGAGGAATGTGCATTTATGAACCGATTTAAAAGATTTTTTGCATTTAGATAGTGCTTCGAAAAACCTTCAAAAAACATGCTTACACGCACATGTTGTCTCATTTAGGTCAAGAGATATTTGAGAAAATAAAAAAAATTGTGTCATTTTTGAGCTCAGTTTTTCCTTGATTTTAATGATATTTATATCGTTAGTTAGCTTATAAAATTCTGAATGAAATTGCTGAAAAAATAATTCAAATATTTTATTCCAATCAAAAGTTATAAGCATTGCAAGTAAAAGTTTCCAAAAAAAGGCATATTTTTACTGTTTTTTTGGAAAAAGGCGATAACATTCTTTCGTTTGTAAAAAAAATATTTCTTCCGGGAAGTGGCAATTTCTTTATTATTCCTCATAGAAATGTTGATGCAGATGCATTTAATGCTAAATTTGAATCAGTTCAGCAAAATGGTTCCCGGCAAGGGAAGTCAAAAATACCCCATTTTTGAAAAAAAAAAAATTTTGCTTTTGAAAATTCTCAAATCGCAAAGCGCCAACGAGAAAGCTCATTATATATTTTTTTTGACCACATATGTGGACTAGTTAACCGTAACGTATTTCAACATCCCTGCCATAAACAAAGTTATGTTATTATTACCATTTTTAACAAATTTTGAACAACATTTGTATAATCTCAGTAACATCGAATAGGAAATATATAATTTTATACGGGAAGAAGTTAAGCCCATCAGTGCATATAACTGAGACCCTAGATTCCTTCAGAAAAAATAAGTTTCGGGGGTTCTTAACCCAATAAAGCTATGTTCGTCTGGCCGGCTGGGAAAATGGTTAAGACGATAATTGGAGTAGTTCTTAACCCTAGAAGGGTAATCATATTTTACACCCACTAAAGGTAATCTTCGTCGAATCGACGAAGTCCTATTTTACTTGGAAATTCTTAGCAAAAAACCTGGCGTAGCAGTCCAAAACATCACATTTAATCAATTTTAAACTCTAGTGAAGAAGAAAACACAAAAACTGTATGTTTTTAAAGCAATTTGGTTCATTTTCGAGCATTTCTTTCTTCAGCCCATTTTTGTTGGTCTCAAGTAGATACTAGTATTTAAAGGTTACTTTAGTATAAAATTAAATAGTCATGGCATCTCAACTATTACAAAATTATTTACAATATACTTCATTTTATCCATTGAAACAAAAAAAACATCGAAAAGTTATTTCTTTGTACAGTAGGCACAAGTTAGAAAATATCCTCGCCACGTACAGGTATAACAAAAAAACTTTTGCATTTTTCTTTTTTCGTGAGAACAATATTTGCAAGCTTAGCGTTGTTTTTTCTTCCTTTCCATTTTCAACATTCGACAATTCAATAACTAAAGTTATTTTCAATATTTTTATCGTCTATTGTTGATTGAAGAGGCTCTACAAGGCCCGAATTTATTTGTTTTAGAAGCTCGTGTATTTGAACGGGATTCTTAATTTCAACACTCGTCTATTTAACGATTTCGTCCAAAATTTCGTCGCATTCGAATTGTTAGAAGCACGATAAGGGGAAAGTTCAGTCACTTGCTACATGAGTTGGTCCTCGCCTCTGATGCAATATATTTATCCCACGCCTTTATTCATTTTATTTTTAGCCGAACAAAATTTTAATTATTTTCAACGAAATGTTTTTCTTACACAGTTTGGTAATTTTCAAGCAAATTTAGTGGCACACGATTATTTTCATCAACCAATTCTGGTATAATATCGTCACCATCGTCGTAGTCCTTCTTGTGGAAAAATACATCTTCTTCGATAGTTTCTTCAATTTTTTCTTCGGTCTTTGAATCGCAATTGGAAGCATTTACACAATTTTCAATTAAATCGTCTGATAATTCAGACATTTTTAATATTTTAAATAAAAAAATTTAAAAATATTTTTTGGTTTTGTTACTTTTTTGCAATTACAAAAAGTGTCACAAAAGGTAAGCTTCGTCGTATCGACGACGCGAGTTTTTGTTTACTGAAAAAAAATAACAATAACGCTTAACTAATGCTGTCATTTGCCAGCATAGCTTGAAAAAAACAACACAAACTAACGCTATTGAAAAAGGCAATAGAATATTGTGAAAAATTAGAGAGATATTTGAAAAAAAAGCAACAGTGTTCGTCGAATCGACGAAGATTACCCGTCTAGGGTTAATCAATTTGAATAGAAATTTACCAGGGGCATAAAATTCACTAGCCGTAATGTTGGTTGGAAAATGGGCGAAATAGCCACGCCCCCTCAAGTACCTCCCATACAAAATTACCTTTTTCACTAAAACCACTATATTGTCACTAACTTCCTGATGGAGGACTCTACGAAGCTAAAATTTGGATGGTATTATTATTTGACAGAGTGTAGTATATACTGAAATAATGGGTCCGCTTGCCCCGCCCCTTCTGGTACCTCCCATACAAATTAGCATAACCTTTTATACATTATTGTAGCCAAAAACCACATTTTTGTTCTGGTGTTAACAAAACTTTGCACATCTTAGTTTTTTTACACTATTATGATGTGGTAACAAAACTAAGCATATCGGTTCAGATTTAGATATAGCCCCCATATATATGTGTGTTTCACGATATATACTTTTATTACGGAGGTAGTGAAGTTTGATTATAATTATAAAGAATAAATAAACTCTTGACATACAAGTATTGCATATCAATGGAAAGGGAATTACATAGAGTTTAATAATTTACAAAAATTAATTAAAAGCACGTTTTATTTTGGACATAATTCTGAGTCTGAGAATATAAAATTTGGTCAAAACGTATTTTTTGGAGAAATAATATCTTATATGAAAAATAGCGTAAAATCCAAACGGACTGAAATATCTTAACGAAATTTTGGAATAATGTACATAAAATTGTCCTTAAAAAACGAATAACAATATGTTGCCATATCTTACAACAAACTACCCAAATTCCCAAAACGGGGAAAATATGTTCCAAAATTCCGAATTTATTACTAAAATAGCCACACTGTCTTTGTTTATGGCAGGGATGTTGAAATACGTTACGGTTAACTAGTCCACATATGTGGTCAAAAAAATATATAATGAGCTTTTTCGTTGGCGCTTTGCGATTTGAGAATTTTCAAAAGCAAAATTTTTTTTTTTTCAAAATTGGGGTATTTTTGACTTCCCTTGCCGGGGAACCATTTTGTTGAACTGATTCAAATTTAGCATTAAATGCATCTGCATCAACATTTCTATGAGGAAAAATAAAGAAATTGCCACATCCCGGAAGAAATATTTTTTTTACAAACGAAAGAATGTAGTCGCCTTTTTGGCAAAAACAGTAAAAATATGCCTTTTTTTGGAAACTTTTACTTGCGATGCTTATAACTTTTGATTGGAACAAAATATTTGAATTATTTTTTCAGCAATTTCATTCAGAATTTTATAAGCTAACTAACGATATAAATATCTTTGAAATCAAGGAAAAACTGAGCTCACACCCTTAAAAATACTAAATCAACCTCGTCCAAAAATGACACAATTTTTTTTATTTTCTCAAATATCTCTTGACCTAAATGAGATAACATGTGGGTGTAAGCATGTTTTTTGAATGTTTTTCGAAGCACTATCTAAATGCAAAAAATCTTTTAAATCGGTTCATAAATGCACATTCCTCAAGCATTTGAAATTTTGAAACACCCGAGGTGACCAACTTTGGAGGGCAACGCAGTGGCCCCCACACCACCTCGGGAGACGAATATTTCCAAATCATCTCGAAAACGCCTCAGCTTTAACTATTTCAAATTTCATCAAGATAGTATTATCCGTTCAAAAGTTACAGAATTAATTCCAAAAAAAAACCAAAAAGGAACCACTGTGCAATCTTAACTGAGGATTTGGTGTTGTCTAAGGTACATTTGCAAAGTCGAATCAGCTTTGCAGGAATACCAAACTCAGACATGGCCTCATAAAGCCTATTGCTTATCGGAGAGTCGAAGGCAGCTTTGTAGTCGACAAAGAGGTGGTAGGTGTCGATCTGCTTTTCATGGGTTTTTTCCATGATTTGTCGTAAGGTGAATATTTGCTCCGTCACAGATTTGCCAGGTCTAAAGCCGCACTGATATGGTCCAATTAGTTTTTCTACAATTGGCTTTAGACGTTAACACAATATGCTTGAAAGGAGCTTGTACGCAATTGGTAATAGGCTTATTCTACGATTTCCTGTAAAGCGGTTATGTCAGCCTTGTATTCTTCGAGGACTTCCGCCAGTTGGATAGAGGCACCTGGTCTATATAGTTTGTCTATTATTCAATTTCTAATTTGATATTTTTAAGTGCCTCAAGAGTTTCAAACTTGACAAATGTGTCTTTTACATGAAAATCCGAAATAACCTTACAAAAATCTGTATATATAAAAATGGTGGCAAAAATGTATAGTAATTCAATTGAGAACGGCTGGACCGATTTTGCTGAATTTTTTTTCAGTTGTTCGTAATTGCCAGGAGAAGGTTTATGTAAAAGAAAATTATGGGAAAATCCTCCGGAAAAGCCGGAAAATTGGAAAAACCGAAAATTGCTTTTTTGTATGGAATTTTGTGTGAAATTGTTACGAATGATTTTTCGAGTTGGAAAAATAAAAATATTTTGCTGGAAAAATCGAAAAATTCCGGAAAAATTCGAAAAATTAAAATTTTTTTTTCGACGAAATTTTGCTTTTTGTCGTACGATTTGATAGTTTAGGACGATGTAACTGTGAAAAATTTCCGATAATTATTCAGAAATTAATTTCGAATGGAAAAATAGAAAAATTCTTGGTGGAAAGCTCGGAAAATTCCGGAAAAACTAGAAAAACTTGGATTTTTGCGATGAAATTTTGCATTCTTTTACTTGATTTGATGAAAATCGCAAATCGAATTTTTGTGTCATATTTTCCGTAGTGGCTTTTCGAAAGGAAAAGTTTTTGTTGGAAAATTATGGAAAATGCAAAAAAAAAATTTCTTTTTCGACGAAATTTTGCATTTTAACGAATAATTTGATATTTTTGGAGGATGTTATGTGCAAATTTTGGATAATTATTCCTAAATCAGTTTTCGAATGGAAAAACAGAAAAATTCTTGGTGGAAAACTCGGAAAATTCCGGAAAAACTCGAAAAATTTGAATTTTTTCGCTTAATTTAATGATTACAGTCGACGTATAAGTGGAAAATTCGTTTTAATGCTTGGACAATATCGGATTATTGTGAATTTTTTTAATGTTAAAAGACATATTACGTGAATCTAAAATATAACGGATGTTTTCCAATGACGTTAGTTGACGTCACTTTTTTAAAAATTTACGAGGACAATAATATTTTTTTAAATTAACAATTCTAGGAATATCTTTAGCGACGTGTTATATAAGCTAGAGTTTGCTCAACGTTCGAAAAAGTCTGATTTTGTATCATAGTGTTATTATTAAAATGAACAACTCTTCAAATTTTTTTTTAGTTGCTTTAAAACATTCATATTCAAGGGTAAATGCAACATCGCATGGGCGCTTTGTTACCACCACCAAACGAAGATCATAAATTCCTTTAGATCTATTTCGTTACGATTAAACGCGAAATGATCGAACGATTGCAAAATCTTCTGCATGAGCAAAACGCATTGGTGATGTTGTTCAAAACCGGATTAGACGACCACAAGACATTATCAGAGCAGACAAAAGACCCTCTGAAGGCCATGCAAGACAAGTCAATGCTTCCACTATCAATAAAGTCGTAATGTCGTGATTGTTGGGGAGTAAATGAAATCACGCGATATTGTTCTCAAGCGTCGGGATGTTGGACAACTGCACTTCAATACTTGGTGTTCTGTCGTGGAGAGGATGGCTGTCACCTCAATTTAAAGATGGTCAATACAACGAAAGGTTTTTTACAAGTCATAACTTTTTTTTCATTCTCCATTTAAGTTCGAATTCGTATTTCAGGAAAAGAAATACATTTGTTAGCACGAAAACATCGAATTACGATCTTGAAATTAACGAAATTGGGAATACCAGCGACAAATCGCACGATGCATTCAATCGCGAATAACGACGAGAGCAGGACTATGATCGAGATGAGCTGGCTGAAAGAGTCCGAACAAAAGTGCCGCTGTTTAATGCCGCTTAATCGAACGTGTGCGATTCGCTGATGAAGGTTGTTGACGATGGAATGGGTGGATTAGTGAACGGGCCATACTAGCAGCAAAGACTAAGGACGTAGACAACCTATATGTGAACAATGTGATTAAAGCGACGATCATCAAGGTCAAATTTTAGAGGAGAGGAAGTCCATATCCTCCGAATTCCTGTTATTCTTATTCTAGCGAATTTAATTCCCTTCGATTAGCTTTTGTGAAAGCAATCAGTAAATACAAAACCAATCGTTGGAAGTTTGCGTGTTCGCGTGTCGGCAAAGCGTCTTAATTGTTCGTTTTTGTGGCGGAAAACAAATCGAAAAACATTGTTTATCAGATCGCTCTTTACTGATTTCGATAAAATACAAATAAATTACATTACAATTTGAACTATCAGTGTTTTAATATTACCCTGGGGCTTCTATGAAGACGTTAACTTAGGAGCGAGACGAAGTTCGCCGAGTCCGAAGTTGTATGGCAGAACAAAGTTTGCCGGGTCAGCTAGTAGGTTATAAACATTAAATGACGTCGTGGAAAACTAATAAAAACAATAAAACAGTTGCCAAATTATACAAGTATACACCTCAGCATTTTGATATAGGCAGCTGCACTTACGGTATGAAGTGTGCATCCCTGTCTCGTCCATCGAAAATGCTAGTACAATACTACAATTCTAGAACAACGCCAACCGCCACCATACAATGTGATTATAGGTGCCATGCAGCTCAAAATAAGACGTTAAAATGATACATTTTCAACTTCATTAGGTTCCTGGAAAAGTGTGTTAGTAGTTGCCCGGAACAGGAAGTCGTAAGCTCAAGAGCAACGCAATAATTCAATCTTTTCTACTTTATTTGAAAAATATTTCCGTCTCTGTTTTTTACTTTCGTTAAAGTTTATAAGATTCTTTACGATAGTAAAACATTTCAGGTCAGTGTGTGTGATTGTATGTGTCTGTATAGATGTCGCCTAAAACATTTGTCTTGTGTGTTGTCGTTTTTGACGTAATTTGTCTTCTGGTGTATAGTAAATGCTGAAAGTGTGTCAAAACGGAAGTGTGACGCATACAATTATATCAAATTAGATACGAATACATTGCACACGTACGAACGAACGAATGAGAGCAAATAAAAGGATATGTTGCATGTACTAACATTTCCTTTCATCTGTTGGGAAAAACAGATAAAAGTGTACCCGAAAAGTAGGAAGTGTTGTAAAGGTGAAGTGGGCTTGAGAATTTAGAAAACCCAGATACTAAAAATATATATTAAATGAAATTAAATTAAAGGTTAAAATATGGTTTCTATAAGCGAACTATATATAAGGTAAGCTAAAATATGTTTCTATGGAGAACATGTAGATTAGACCATTTCATTTTACCAATTTTTTCGAAAAGTCATTGGGATAATATATTTTCTAATTCTACTTAAAAAAACAAAAATTTTGGTATATAAAACTTGAAAATTGATCGAAGTTTAGGGGTCGCGCAAAATCGTTTAAGGTTTTTGGCTGCAAAAAGGCATGTTTCAAAAATACTGATTTACTTATATGATTAAAAGTTGTGATACGCTTGACCGATTTTCATCAGAATAGACTTGTTTTAAAGGTAATAATATTTCACATATTTTCTGTGAAGACATCAAAATATTTCAGATAGTAGTTTGAGTTTAAGAACCCTTCAAACCTAAAAATTTTAAAATTTTAATTCAAAATTTACCTACTTTTGCCCATTAAAAAATAATTTTTTTTAGTTTTGGCTCTAATTTTTGTATATCTTTAAATGCACAATTGACAAACACTTCCTAACGATACTTTTGATGTATAACATAATGAATAGAATTTTTAATTGTTGCTGAAATTTTTTGCTAGTTCGCTGGTGATGAGCTAAATGGATTAATTCAGATCAACATTTTTGTGGTCAAAATTTACATTCAAAACTGGTTTACGTGTCCCCTTGCAACACAAGCCTTATTAAACGACATTTTGTTGATAGAATTTAAAAAAAAAACACCGCAAATCAAATGAAATGATAGCAAATGTTGCACTCCAAACTTTTGTGTGGCATTTATGGTATATACACTAGAATCTTAAGTGTGGGTAGCGATTAAAATATGAGAATTGATGCCAAAATTGATATAGCAAATTTTCAGGCTGATAGGATGGTGCCAACCCGTGCCCCAATGAGGTCAAAGGTCAACATTTTTAAAAACCACCAAAAAACTCTTGTTATTGCATTTTATTAGTTTTTTTAAATAAAATTACTATAGATATAATGTTTTTTCCGTAATTTTCATTAAAAGGGTTTATAAGTTTCATTTTAAATCAGTGAATATTTTGTATAGACTGGGAGGTCTTTACGTTAGCCCTCTACAATGTGCAGCAAGTACTGTTTATCGTCTTCGTTGTGTGTTAAGCAGTTGTAAGAGTCAGTTATTAGTCTGACTATTTTTTTCGACGGCATTCACAACAGTAACGCTTTTGACTATAAGCTTCTCTTTAAAAATGTTTGGCCTAAGAAATTTGATGGATTAAAGCGTAAGAAATCCATAGAAATCTCCAAACGAATAAAAAATATTTTGTTTTCGTAGTCAGAAAAGAGCTTAAATACTTGGATGTGAATAATTTGAAATTATTAACATCATCACCGATATAATGGTCTTTATCAGACTTAGACCATCTTTTATTTTATTTCTGAGTCTACATGTGGGTCAAAAAAGGCAAGTGCAACTGTTTTCTTCGATAAATACCACTGGTGGCTCCGAATTTTTTCCAATAGCACTGTATATATTTTAAGTATCAAAACAGCCATTAATCCTCTTTATTAGTTGCATATTACTATTTGGACTATAGAGACTTACTGGAAAAATTCACATATTACGAGTTCGATTTAACTGAATCGCAGAAATTTTAAAGTGTGTATGAAAAATATACATTTTTAAACAATAGATGTCCCTGTACATGAAACTTTCATGTGACGTCACTCCAGGTGCACGAAATGTGAAACTGGGAATGCTACCACCAAGAAATATTAATGCAAGTTGTAAAAGTTCTCTATAATCATGCCGAATATGTACTTTCGCTTAATATTTAAGACAAAAGGGCCGTTTTTTTCAGCGGTTGCATCAAAACATAATTTCTAATGAATTCAGAATATCAATTCTTAGCAAATAGGCGTAGACTGATTGAGCTACTGTAGAACCAGTTAAATCTTCAATGCTGGGGATAGCTATAAATTTTTCATAGTTCTATCACGTCAACCCAGTAGCCAAACGATCAATTTTATCTATTCCAGAAATTGCGTCTCGTGGCATAATGGTTAGAAAACGCGACTACAATGCGGGAAATCTCAGGTTCGATTCTCGCTTACATTTTACTTTCACAGCCGGCCCCACGGTATTGTCGACAGCAACGTCGCAGTATATATCTAAAAGCTTCTCAAAAAGTGACGTTCGCATTCGCCGATAAACCAGTAGGTGCCGTTAGCTGTTAATCTAAAAATAGAAAGCGGTTTAATTCCCAACAACGCGGTAAGCTATCCTATACCTTATTCATGGGGTGTAAAGGGAAATTAAGTTTGTTAAGTAAGTGGGAAGTAGCTTTTCGTCCCAATGCTAAACTAATGTTTTAGGATTCTAGAAAACTTAATATAAAAGAAATACTTATAACTTGGCCAAAATAAAAAAAATTACATTGAAATTTTCAATACTTTCTTTGCCATGACGCCGACGGTGTTTTAAACGTTGCTCATGCAAACTTGTGCTATTCAGAAGTTGATCCTCAATATTGTGAACTAACGCTTTAGAAGTTTTACTGATGAAGTGTATATCTAATGGAGATGACATATTGCCGGCATCCATGCAAGCTAGCATTCTGTCGTCTATAAAATTTTTCTTTCTACGTTTTTCAACCGGCATATTTCAGCAACTTGGAATGTTATCAATCTGTTTTTCATTCATCGTCTGCATATCATCTCCCAATGTATCACTCTTAAATTCAACATTTTTCATAGTTAAGTCTCAACATGAAATTAAGTGCACAAAAAATAGCCACTTTGTGGCCAAGTACTACATTAGAATATAGTAATTAAACCAAGTTCGGTTTTTTCTTCATAAATTTCTTTTCGACGTTTTTCATCTTCCTATCATTGTGTCTTTATTTTTTCTTCATTTGTGACATTGTGATCGACACAAGTCATGCTACCAGGACGCACACTTTTTCGCTGTTTTATTAAGAAGTCACTATCTTGCTATATACTAATATAAGCTTGAGAACGTCCACGTGGGCAAAGTCAAATAAATTGTTTTGAATTATACTTCGTTCCGGAGATTTCATAATGTTTAATGACTTTTGCAGCACATGTACTTTGGTCTGGATTTAGGATTCTAGCTTTATCACAAAAAGGAAATATTTCATTTAACACTAATCTTGCACTTTCTTTAATTGTTTTACATTTATATTATAAATTATAATATAATTACATTTACATTTATACTATAAAATATATAAATTATTATATAAATTATATATATGTATTTGATTCTTGTCGCATAGTGTACCTCAGAGTTAATGAAACTTTTAACTAATTTACAATTTATAAATGATGTTCTAATTTATAGTATTTTTATTTATAGAATTTCTCATTAAAACAATTGATAAAATGTAAAAAAACAGTATTTTGGTGGTTTTTTTCCAAAATTTTGACCTTTGACCTCATTGGGGCACGTGTTGGCACCATCCGATCAACCTGAAAATTTGCTACATCGATTTTGGCATCAAATCGCATATTTTAATCGCTACCCGCATTTAAAATTCCAAAAAATAATAAACCCCATATAAGCTGCGACAGGTCTAATATACACGCATACCTAAGGAACTTTTATTAAAATTACATCTGCATTAAAGCATCCTGGTGACCAAGATTGCGAAGGAAATGTTACAAAAATGATTTCAGAAAATACTATGAAATTCTTCGATTTTATTGGAGTAGGCAGCAGTTTTCTTGCTATCCACCCGTCAAATTGGCCCAAGAATGAGAATTGTAAACGGATTAAAGAAATTGTGAAAAACATCAGCGTTGTCAACGATTGCTATTGGGCGTATTAAAACTGTGAACAACACTTTAACGAAGGATAATAACCAGCAAAACTAATTAGTACAAGTCATCTAAAAACGCAATAAAACATAAAAAAAACACAAAAGGTGCTTACAATTTGAAAAAAAATCTTCTTTTTAATTACCTAAATCGTTTTCCTTACTAAAAATATACATAGTACACAGTTTTCGTTTAATTTTTATCACTATTGATTTTTATTGCTGCTGCTGAACATTTGTCATTTGAATGGTACTGCCATACATCAAAAGTATCGTTAGAAAGTGTTTGTCAATTGTGCATTTAAAGATATACAAAAATTGACCCAAAACTAAAAAATAAAATTTTTTAATGGGCAAAAGTAGGTACATTTTTAATTAAAATTTAAAAAATTTTCGGTTTGAAAGGTTATTAAACTCAAACTATTATCTAAAATGTTTTGATGTCTTCACAGAAAATGTGTGAAATATTATTACCTTTAAAACAAGTCTATTCTGATCAAAATCGGTCAAGCGTATCACAACTTTTAATCATATAAGTAAATCAGTATTTTTGAAACATGCCTTTTTGCAGCCAAAAACCTTAAACGATTTTGCGCGACCCCTAAACGTCGATCAATTTTCAAGTTTTATATACCAAAATTTTTGTTTTTTTAAGTAGAATTAGAAAATATATTATCCCAATGACTTTTCGATAAAATTGGTAGAATGAAATAGCCTAATGTAGATCCTATGTAGTTCGTTTTTATACTAATATACATTATGGGAAATGGCTGATGATGACACGTAAATATTGTTAGACATAAGAAGGGTTGAAGATGATGTTTGAGGGATAGTTATATATTAAATTTATATAACAAAAAAAAAATTATTAAAAAATAAATGGATGTTTAATATCTTCGAACATATGTGTTATGTTGACTTGTTTTGATATTTTCACATCGATGTTTATAGGTTTCTCGATTGTTTTCTTGAAACTTTTTAAGGTTGCGATCATCGTGGGAAATTTACCATACATCTTTAACACGACAAATGCCGATTAACTTGACTACTCGAGTGTTTTTGTCAACATCACCGAGAGAGACCACAGATGAATTGAATGTACATGGTTGTGTTAGGACTGGGATCTAGGTCAATTGATTTAACCATTATGCCAATGTCAGTCTACGAAAAAATTTTATTTTTGTTCATTTACTTTAAAATTTTGCCAATTACTTTAAAATATTTAAGACATTAAAGTAAAGCACTCGTTTCCCGGGAAATTTTTTGATTTCCATAACCCTTAAATATGAGGTAGGTAAACCTTAATTCGTAGAATGTAGCTTCCTAAAGCTAAAACATTTTTTCTTGTGAACAAGAACATACGAAATATTAACAAGGACATATAACAATGTAATTCACATATTTTTCCCATAAAGGGTTTTGGGATTAAGATTTCAGTTGTACAAAAGTGAAGGATTATGACTCTTATTTTAAAAATTCTGCTGACCGACACTGGGGGGTTTATCCCTTCTGGTTAAACGCATGAATGCATACTTACTCATGCTTTTCATTTTCTAGTGCCTGTATTTTTTTATGTCCCTTTATTATTCATCCCCTTACTTGCTTAGTTGTTGTAAATATCTATAGATGTTTTTTTGCTATCCATTGAAATTGTTATTTCATTATTATTTGAATTCGATAAAAGAGAAGCTGGGAGGGTAACATAGAGTTTTTCTATAGTTTGTGAGGGTAATAGGGACATTTCCCTAAGCTTGGGAAAAAAAACAGCAGATTAAATGATAACAATTTTCTGCAATTCTTAAAAATACTCCGAAAATCTGAGAAAATCTAAAAGCAAACGAAGCTAAAAAAGTATTTTATGCAATCAAATTGGTGTCAGCCTAGTCGTATGAACAGTACAAATAAAAAAAGGGGATTTGAAAATTATCAGCAATTTTGTTGTTTTAAGAAACTGATTTTTTTGTAGGGAGTAGTGCCAATTTATATCTATATTTATAGAAATAAGTTCAATTTTGTCGGTTATTGATGTTCTCTGAAATGCGTCAACCGATTTTGTTTCAGTAAATTTCCTATGAAAGCTGAAGTCAATGGTAAGGTTTGTTTTTAAATACTGTATTTGTATGTGTAGTGGTTTATGAGTTTATGCGTTCAAATGAACGTATCTTTATTAGTATGATTTGGTTTATACGAGGAAATATTTGTTGTTATGTTGACCAAATAGGTAGACCGGTTTCAACGAAATTTTGTCTATGTGGTTCGTAGGGCCTCTGTCATAAAGTACATGAAAACAAAGTTAGACAATGGAGTGTGGCACTGCTCACACAAACCGAAATTCCAAGGGGTCATATCTCACGAGCCATTAGAGTTATGAAGACGAGATTTGCTACATATGTTACCGGTACAAGGACGATTTCGTCTCGCTAGGAAATGGGCGGTGCCACGCCTCTTTGGAAATATCGTTATATCAATCATATGATAAAGATCATCCCCCAACTCAAAACGGCCAAAGTAAAGTAATTTGGCATGTAGGTTCCTTCTGTGACGTTTTTTCTGAAAAGCCCTCCCTTAGGGGGTAAAATGTGGCAAACAGGGTCTAACAATATATCATTGTAATTAGCATGTATTTTGATTTTATGACATAAACGCGATATTAGACGGGATATATGAAATTGGCACTTGGAGGATAAACGGAGAAAAAGGAGTGAAAAAAATTCAGTAATTACGAAAAATCCATTGTAATTCGTGCTTTTATTACAACAACAGAACTTTTAATAAAAGTAATTGTTGATACAAATTATTACTTTCTGGTACTATAAAAGTACTTAATGGTACAGCAAGTAATTTGTGAGGTAGTATATTCTACTTTTTTATACAATATAAGTACTTTTTAGGAAAACAAATGTTACTTTTAGGTAGAATAAGAGTACTTTTTGGTACAATTAATGTACTTTTTCTAATATAACAATAACATTAAAATAACTAAGTAAGTTTTCATCAAAGCATTGACGTGGTATTGCTGACACATATTAGCAATTCTAACAAAAACATCTTACCTTCTTTGATTTTGGTATAACATTAAATTTTTTTTCTGGAAAAAATTTAAAAATTTCAGAGGCCTAAGAAAATGAACCAATCGTTATTAGATTGGAACAAGTACTCTGTCGGATCAGCTAGTTATGAATATTTCTTTATCTTGTAATCTTGTGGTACTGAGTTTCGTTGTACAAAAACTATTGAACGACATCAATTTGTTCAGTACGAAAGATATTGGATATTTGCAGTGGATATTGTTGCAATTACAATTACAATTAAAATTTTCAGAGTTGTGAAAAGTATTATGTGACAGCAGGTTAGGCGTATGACGTCATTTCGATATTAACCACAATGTCTCGTCAGCGTGCTATAGTCTATCATCACAAACCTTAAGGGAAGAATGCAACGGTGCGAAGATAACATCCTCAAAGCACACAACATGCCAGTGGAGCACTCACACAAGCTTGTTGACCCAAAAGACAAAATTTGACAGTATTTCGTTATTTTGGTACAATTTTATATGTTAGGGGCCCATGTTCAATACTTGGGACCGGCCGTGGCATAGTTGTTAGAACTCGCGATTACCATGCAGGAGATCCGAGGTTCGATTCCCTGCTCCAGTCATATACATTTTTCTTTAATTGCCGGTCCCCTTGATGTTGTAGACAGCAATTTCGGTATAATGTCGAGTCAATCGGCATGACTAGTAAAAGCTTCTCAAACAGTGACTCGCATTCATCGATAAACAAGTAGGTGCCGTTTGTTGTGAATCTAAAATAGAAAGCGTTAATTCACAATTACGCGAGAAGCTATCTCACTCCTCATACATGGGGTGTAAAGGGAAATGAAGTTTTTTTTTGTTTAAGTTGTTAATTGCTTCACATGTACCTTCTATCAACATGTTACCTACCCATTCATTTCGTCATTTATTTTTATTTTCACAAATATATTTATTACTACGCAGTTGTAGTATAATTAAATTGTCCATGACAATCATAAGAAACCCATCGCATTAGTTTAAAATATACTTCAATAAAAATTATTATATAAACGAATTCTTAGAATCCTCAGCAGGTTGTTGAAAACAAATACATTCTCACATTCTAGCCTTAAGATAGCATAACGAGAACAGAAACATCAAAAGCATTATTTTTTCACAAAATGACAAAGGAAATTGTTATCGAGAATTCCATAATGTATGACTACCATTTTAAAATTTAATTTGTTTACTTACAAAACATAACATATTATTTAACCAGTACAGAAATTTCAGTCAGGTAAACTGACTGATAAATACCACCACCCAATAATAATTCCTATTACAAGATAATTAATTACCAAATTTGATTATCCTCCAAGCGCCGTTTAGAAATTATGGGAGAAATATTAATTTTCCAAACAAGGTCATTTTGTATGGGAGGTACCAGAGGGTGATCCGGTATAATCCATATTCATTCCTGATTCAAATTATCATAACCGTACAACTTACGCAAAATTCGACTGTATTCATTGTACTTAAAAAAATATATGTATTTAAAACTATGGGGGTATGTTCGGTATTTTGTATGGGAGGTTTTGTTTTGTAAGGTTTTGCTTCCTATCTCAAGATAAATTAATTGACCAATTTTCATTACCCCCCAAGTGTCCGTTTGGAAATTATGGAATAAATGTTAATTTTTAAAAATAGGTAATTTTGTATGGAAGGTACCAGAAGGGGTGATCCGATATAATCCATATTCATTCCTGTACAAGTTACGCCAAATTTGACTGAATTAATTGTTCTTACAAAAAAAGATATGTATGTAGGACTATGAGGGTGAATTCGGGAATTTGTATGGTAGGTACCAGAAGGGTTGCGTCAAATAGTAAGGTTTTCTGAGGTTTTGCTTCCTATCGCAAGATAAATTAACCGAACATTTGTCATTATCCTCCAAGTGTCCGTTTGGAAGTTATGGGATAAATATTAAATTTGCAAAAATATGTCATTTTGTATGGGAGGTATCAGAAGATGTGAACCGATATAGTTCATATTCATTGCTGAGTACAGTTTTCATATGCTAACATCATATGCAAAATTTGAGTGAATTTAGTTTAGTTACAAAAAAGATATGTATGTAAAACTATGAGGGTCAATTAGGTCATTTGTATGGGAGGTACCAGAAGGGTATGGCAAAGGTTTCTGTTTTCGTAGTGTTTGTCTACTTTTGCATGATAAATAAACTGACCAAATTTAAATATCCTACGATCGTCCGTTGGGAAGTTATGAAAGAAATATAAAATTATCCAAAAATAGGTAATTTTGTATGGGAGGTACCAGAAGGGGTGGGGCTATTCTGCCCATTTTCAATCCCATAAGTTCGTTTTGAAAAATATTAATACTGGTAAATTTTCATACTGATCCGTTAAGGTTTACTTAAGTTATCCTGCTGACCACCCATCAAGCCAGCCAGCCAGACAGACGGACATAGCTCAATCGTCTTAAAATGTCCTGAAACGAATTTGGTCTTAAGATACTTGGGGTCTAACTCGTCTCCTTTAATGCGTTACACTTTTTTTCGTTTCAAATGATATATACCCTCATCCCTAAGGGTGATGATATTAAAAGTATGGTAATTGTAACATTATAATGTATAATAAGCAGAAGTGTTACAAGTATTTGTGAGCAACGTGCGTTTAAATACTTGAAGTGAGTGACGTGATGGGCTGATGGACACCACTGCTATTTTTATACGGTGTCATCAATCTTCAGCAAGCAAAGTAAAATCAATAACAAAATTTAAATACAAACAAGTTACA
Organism: Muscina levida; assembly: GCA_964034835.1. Classification (NCBI taxonomy): domain Eukaryota; kingdom Metazoa; phylum Arthropoda; class Insecta; order Diptera; family Muscidae; genus Muscina; species Muscina levida. The sequence goes on from OZ035881.1 coordinate 104,654,400, forward strand.
ACTTTTAAACATAAGCACCCAAATTCCATATAGAACTCTGACCTTCAACTTTTACAAATTCTAACTTTTCTTAACATTTACTTACTTTTCGTTACATTGTCGTCATCACAAACAACTAGAACTCGAAAAATTCATAGAATTGCTAGAGCCACAAAGAATACCACAAAATGGGCACAAATCCATTTCTATGCTTTGTTTTTTCTTGGGTTAACTTAGGCCAAAGCTCCTTCAGACTTAGGAAGATGAGATGTATTACAAATTTTATTGTTTAACAAATATGTCTCCCTTTCCCCTAAAGCCCCAATATACTTTGTGGAAGCTGTGAACATGTGTAGTTCTCTTTGTCGTTCTAAACATAACAAAATAAGAACGACACAAAAAGAGCACAAAGTTACTATGAAACTCGGCATGGAGCGAAAGCTAAATTGAAACAAATAACACGGAACTGTGTTTATGTTTCTCCTTAAGCCATGTTTGTTTATGTTTAACGTAGATTTGTTGCTTTAAGTGTTATGTTGACTTTTTTGTTATTTACATTGAAATTGTATATATGCACATATCTGGGCTGTAGATATGAGTCTGTGTGTGTGCTCAAATAGAGCGACAGCAACTATTGGTACAACTACTATTTTAATATACAGTTTGTGCTTGTAGCAAACTAATAGTTAAGATTTTGGCATGAGTAAGTGGCATATTTTTGTAAGCATTAAGATGAGGTCACATGAGACAAGATGAGAGCTATTGGTGTTTGAAAATTTAATAAAGTAATACCACTCCCAAAGTTTAATATTTTTTTAAAGTACAAAGGCACATGAATGCATATTTCTTAACAGCAATGCATTCACCAAGGATAGAAGCAAAATTTCAAGACACACATCTTAAATTATTATAAGGCAACCTAGATTAATGCCTTATCCCTTTCTCATACTAAAATCAAACAGTTAAAGAAAATATTTTGCTTTGGTGATATTAATATTTTTCTTCAACTGCTTGATTTTAGTTGGGATAGAAAAATTGCGTTCCTCGAAAAACATCAACTTAACCACTTGTTCACAGATTTGTACAAACAAGTATGTGTTTTTTTACATTACAACATGGAATTTCTTAATAATATAATAAACATTGGTGTATAGTAACATAAAAGTGGCCAAGAACTCTTTCAGCTGAAAAAATAGTGAAGAAAAATCTTAAAATTACATTCTGTGGCTAGTTTTCATTTGATAATTACTGACTGACTGATCACTCCCCAGCCCAAACGGCTAAAGCTAGGACATTGAAATTTGAAAAGTAAGTTTCTCTTATGACGTAGGCGCGCACTAAGAAGGGATTTTTAGAAATACGGACTGCAAGAGGGAAAAGGGGGAGGGGCACCGCCTTATACAGCCCGCAATTTTAAATGGATGTATCTCATAAAGCATTATAGGTACGAAGTCGATATTTGGTTAATCTGTTGGTCGTAAAAGAAAAATTACTTTTTCTGAAAAGTAGGCGGTGCCATACCCCTTTTTAAAAATAGTTATATTGGCCAAATAAATGAACCGATTGCAATGAAATTTTCACTGTGTAGTAATAACCGTAGGGCCTCTATCATAGGGAAAGAGGCGTGGCACCTCCCACACAAACCAAAATTTTAATCGGTCATATTTCACGAGCCATAGAATTAAAATGAAGCAAGAGGGTTTTCGAAATTCGTACTTTTCAGGTGTAAAAAAGGCCGAAAGGGATAAAACTAGTACTAAACGGCTACAGATAAAGTCGGAAAAATTTCAGTGAATATGTTAGTTGTGCGGTATGAAGTAATTTTTTTAAATTCGTTCCTATGGTGTTAAAATACCGAGAAAGGGATAAAACTCGTACTATCGAACAGACCAAATGCCTAAAACTAGAGTTACGGCAATGTAAATATCATTGTTCCCTATAGAATTCGAGAACTGCCAGATGGGGTTTTAGAAATTCGAACATTTGGGGGTAAACATTCCGAAAGGGGATAAAACTGGTACCATCACCAAAACCAAGCGGCTAAAGCTATAATCATATGTGGGCATGCTCGGTATAGAATTAGAGTAGGTACAAGTCCATTTTAGTTGTGCGATACGAATTTATCTCTTGAAATTCGAACTTTTAGGTATAAAAAGAATTAAAGCAGTACAATCACTCAGACCAATGTGATAAAGCTACAATCACATAAATGTGGTGTCCGTTCGTCTTATGTTTGCATTTTACCTGTATTGATTAAATAATTAAGAAGATTTATTGTAAACACGGGTGAAGCAACGCGAGCCGGGAAAGCTTGTATCGAACATATCGGCAAATAAATACCATGGCAAATTATTTGTTAATTTAAAGGAGTTTTAAGAATTTAAAAAATGATGTTCTATAAAATCAAAAAATAAAAAAAATTTGCAAACTTTTTAAATATACTTTTTTTACTCAGTATATATTTATATATAAAAAAATATACATACAAAAACAATCGTCCACCTTTCCTGAATTAATAGCTCCTTTGGGTCTGATTCAACCCAATGTGCGCCGTTAACTGATTGTGATTTCCAATGCAGGGGAGGGTTATTTCCTGTTTATGTCCTTAAAATTTAATTCCACGGTATAAAAACTTATAACAAAGACTTTTTGCTATTTCACCGACCTCATCTTTTTTCAGTGTCCTTGGCACGATTTCTATAAACATCGCGGGTATAACAATGCAACCTTTTTCCAAACTTTAAAGCAGTCTCTACTTTATTATTTTTCAAGGCTGAGGAAACTGGCAACAAATTAGTTTCCTTTCATTTTACTTGTAATTTTTCCCCATAATTGGAGATTTTTTATTGTTGATAACTTAATTATGAAAGTGCCAACTTCTATCAAAATTATGCAAAATAATTTCAAATTACTCATTTGTAAGGCGAATTAACTACCGATAGCGTCAGACCACATTTTGCCCGGACAAATGCTACAGGACATCCGTTTAATGGACATGATGTTGGAGGTGGATTGATTTGGTTTCGCGGTTTTATCTAAAAGTCTCCGAATAGTTACTCTCCGCATCACGGCGAAATATCTACAGTTTAAGCTGACTGGTTTCCTTGTCCCGAAGGAGGGCAAAGACTTGAACACTAGTGATCAATTTTATGAGCGACTCGACGAAATATATGTGCGTGCTTCTGTTACGAGATAATTAAAGTGACCATGTTCATATCCTCCAGTTATCCGTTTAGAAGTTATGAAAGAAATATAAATTATAACAAAATCAGTAATTTTATAGGAAGGCACCAGAACGGATGGGGCTATTCTGCTCATATACAAATTCATTACTTCATTTTGTAAATTTTCATGCCGATCAGTCAATGTTTACTCGTGTTATCCTGCTCACCAGCCATCCAGCCAGCCAGGCAGAAGGTCAATAGCTCAATCATTTCCTGAAAGGAATTTGGTCTTAAGATACTTGGGCTCTAACTCGACTGGTTAAATGTATTAAACTCTTTCTAGTATCGTATGATATATGCCATCACCCCCAAGTGTGATGGTATAACAACCTAGACATCGCAAAAGCTGCATACCACCGAGATATCCTAACACACTGTTGTGGTGTATTATCGCAACAAAAGTCCATTGCATGAAAAAACCACGGTTTGAAAGTCTTGGGCGATGAAGTCTATAGCGTATTGTCTGAGGCAATACCCTGAGGATGCTGCATACATGGCAGCCAATGGTAACGCAAGCTGTAAGGGAACGATAAAAGAAGTAGAGTAGAAATACATGACGTCTATTCAAACAGAAAAAACATCTACAGAGGAGAAGAGAGGGCGAAGAAGTCGATGAGAAACCCGAAAGTTTTGCAAAAGGTAAAATGTTAGAACTGTAAGAACATGAATGCAACGTGTTGCATACGTGAGAAGATAAGCAGTTTCACTTACACTAAGGCGTCATGAAATTTTATTAAAATTAGATATGCAAAACGAATAGTTAAGTCTCACTTTTATATACATTTCGCATGAAATGGTGAATAATTTTTATTTTCTTTAAATACCAAAACATATAAAGAAAAATACAATAGAACAAAATTTAACACTTAAAGGCAAACACACAAGGTCCCAGAAGGAAGTTCCGTCATACACGACTTTGTCGTCAACGCTGTCCTCAAGACAAAATGTTCAAAACACTCGGATTACGACAAGCTGACCGACAAAATACTAATGTTGTCGTGCATCAAACACAATCAACAAAATCAAAGGAAGAAAAATTTGAAATATTGATGTACACATTGATGTACACTCGGTTCACGACAAGCTGACCGACAAAATATTAATGTTGTCGTGCATCAAACTCATTAAACAAAATTAATGGAAAAAAAATGTGTTGCTATGATAATGCGAACAAAAAAAATGTAATCTGACGTAAAAAATTTGTAGTTTATTAAACGGACGAGCAATTTTACAGTTTGAAATCTCGAATGAATGTGAATGTCGTATAAAAGTTTATATCCTTCACTTCTCTCTTGGTCAGTAGTTTTAACAGTATTAACAATTCGTCATACTAATAAAAAGCTAAAAAACAGCTAAAAATTCATCTTTTCAAATGGCACCAATGTATATACAAAGTCATACTAATATGGCTTGAATGACAATTCAAGACATACATAGGCATAGACAATTTGACCGACATTGTCACCCATCATGTCGTGCATGATTTTGTGGGCGACAGGTCGCTTGTATAGGCATCAACGAAAATTTGACCGACATTGTCGCTCATCAGGTCGTGCATGACAAAGCGGACACTTGTATGAAAATTTCGTCGACGATTTGTATGGACGGTCCGCTAAATGTCATCAACGATTTACTATGGTCATGCACCTATCCTTGAGGATGTCTTGCAGACACTTCCTACTGGGGTTTTATTTAATCTATTGTGGTGTTAAAATGTATAGTCCTTTTGTTTTATTAGTGTTTATCTCACACAAAGGTAAACAAAAAGTTTGTATATTCTTACCCCAGACTAGCACCCAAATCACACGTGTCATAATTTCTGCTAACATAAGAGCGTATTAAAGACTCTGTGTGTGTGGTTGCGTTTATTTGTATGTAAGTCAATGTTGCCTTATATTAAATATTTGCTCCTTCATGCCTCACCTAGTTTCGTAACTAATCTCATCAAGCCAAGCGATAGCAAATCCTTTGTACAGAAATTATAGCAAACAACATAAAATTTATACTGAGAAATTTTATGGGTGAACTTTTATACTTTTTGGTGCAGTGACGAAAAAGTATTTCACTTGTTGATCCTTAGTATAAAATGTTTGTGGACACTAAGCGAAAAGCTAACATAAACCTATTTTTGCCTAAAGTTATAGGCTCATGCAATGACATGTGCCACAGTTTTAGATGAGAATCCCACAACAACGAGCCGAAGTGAGGAAAGCGGGTTATTGAGATTGACTGATATAAAATGTATGAATTTAAGAGTATAGATAAGTGTAAGTTGATCCAAATGTAGTATGAAGACTCATGACTTTTAGCTACTTTCTGTTTCTGGGGATTTAGTTTTGCGTTTTTTTTTTAACATAATAAAAAAAATTACAGTTTATTTAATAGTTGTGCCAAAGGTTTTTCATACTTAATTATTTATGAATTACAACGAAATTTCTGCTTGATTTTCTTGGGAAAGAACAAATTTTATTTACACCATATCTGAGTTGTCGATCAAACTGAAAAATTTTATAGCTTTTGATTTTCTATGAAATTCTTAAATTTTTTTTGGAAATTATGGCAGAAGAAACTAACTAACTAACTCGCAAACTATTGATAAGGCTAAAAATTAATTAAATAGGTTCAGTAATTGTTAGTACATTTACTGATACAGCCGGATAAATGAATAGTGTAATCTATAGAAATACACTAAATTTTTTCGTATCATACCTGCCTTGTGTTCCAGAAATACCTTTACCTTTCCATCCTCATTTTCCTCAATAAATACGTTATTTTAACAACATCATCTTTCAATATCACCATTATATCACTCCACCATTGTAAGTCCTTCATACATAGCACCTGTGTGGCTATTTTTAATGTTAACGACCACAGCTCATTTTCAGACTCGTTTATTTATGCCTAATTTCTCCATATCGGTGTTTCCGTCTTCATCTTTATAGCACAGGGTATGTATATTTCCTGTTCACCATCAGGCATATACAACCGACCTTCGAGGTGTTTATTGTTATGACAGCCATTTGTTATTCGTCTTATTGCAGGTGTTAGTTTATTTTTTTTTTTTGCAATTTTGTTGTTGTAGTGCTTTAACTTTGTGAGCAACAAAAAATACATATATTTTAACACAACAGATACTCTGAAGATTTATTACAGATATTTATTTTAATTTTAGCATTAGCCAAGTGTGCACAAAAACAAAACAAAAAAAAAACAAAACAAAAACATTTGAAAGAACATATGCTTAACAGTAAAATAGCCAACAACAGCCAGTAAGCTGTCAATGCATAGTAAAGTTGCTCAAACAATAGAAGTTTCCATCTATATATATAAAAAGAAGTGTACATTTTGATTGTCACTCCATAACTCGAGAACGGCTCGACCGATTGCCATAAAATTTTTAGGGAAGGTACAGGGAGGAGTGATGATGGTTAGTTGATTTTGAAGTTTTATTTTTTCAAAAAGTGGGCGGCGCCACGCCCCTTTTTTCATATATCGCTCAAACGGCTTTTCTAACAGACCGATTGATACAAAAATTTTACCATGAGGTACTGTTGACCTCTTGATAGTTCCTGACTACATTTGGTTGTTATTGGATAAAGGGGCGTGGCACTGCCCATACAACTTGAAAATTAAAAAGGCTATATTTCATTAACTATCAGAGGTATGAAGTAGAGATTTAGTATATATGTTGTTTGAGCAGTATTAATTACAGCCAGGATGGAAGTGGGCGGGGTCACGCCCCCTTTTCAAAAATCGCTCTAACGGCTTTTCTAATAGATCGATTGATACGAAAAATTTTACCTTGAGGTACTGTTGACCTGTAGATAGTCTCAGGCTATATTTGGTTGTGATTGCATAAAGGGGCGTGGCATCGCCCATACAACTTGAAAATCGATAGGGCTATATCTTATGAGCTATCAGAGGTATGAAGATAAGATTTGGTATATATGTTGTTGGAGCAGTATTAATTACATCCAGGGAGGAAGTGGGCGGTGCCACACCCTCTTTTAAAAAATCGCTCTAACGGCTTTTCTAATAGATCGATTGATACGAAATTTACCAAGTGGTACTGTTGACCTGTTGATAGTCCCAGGCTATATTTGGTTGTGATTGGATAAAGGGGCGTGGCACCGCCCATTCAACTTGAAAATTATATCTCATGAACTATCAGAGGTATGCGTTGGAAAGCATGAAGATTTCAAATAAAGATTTTTTTTGTTTTTAAATGAGCACAAACCGAAAACTTCAGATATATATTTTTTGAGACCTTCTGCATAAAACTGACTTCCCAACAAACTAAATGAGGTATTACAGAAACAAATCTATGTATTGGATAAAAATTTATGGCCTCTGAGAGTTGGTATACAGAAATAATCATTTTTCAGAATATTGGACGGGATCCCAATAAAAAAAATCAAAAATATACTATTCTTTTCGTCTTGGTCTCCAAACATTGGAATGGTAGGTAAAAATTAGACCCGGGGCCCATAGGTCTGAAGTAACTGAATAATTGCTCATTGCTAAAAAAAATATCTCTACCTGAAATCTTTATGCTTCTCAGCGGGAACTATGAATTGATTTTAGACATATAAATTCTTAGTGAAATTTTCTAAGAATTCTTCGTACATTCCAATACTGATATACGATTAACACGTTTTTTTTTTGACGCGAACTAATTGATTCGCCCTAATGATCAGGCTATTTCGAACTAAATAAGTTAAAAGTGCCGAGGCGCTGCCTACGCACTTCAATAGTTAACTTTTTAACTGTATCAAATAATGGCCCGTACACCAGGCAGTTGAGGATGCGCAGACTAAAAATAGTGATTTTTTTTTTAATTTACTTTACAGGTAGGTATTTTTCAATTACTTTTCAGGATAGCGAACCGGCAATAAATCATATAGATAGAAAAATTAAGCAATATTCATTGTAGTTGTACTACAATGGTTAAATTTTTATAGTATATCAGAGGTAACATTAGCAAACAATTGTAAATAACCTATGCATGGGGTATTTTTCTTGACATATAGAACTCAGATAGGTATAAGTGTAAATCTAGCTGTCTTTCTAATGAAGTGTGATAGACTATCATTCAGTATACTTTGGAAAATCTTCATGTAAAGACTGCACAAGAACAACGTTAACAAATCTGCAAATTTATTTTCAAAATGCGCGTTCTGTTCGCCAAACTTATGGAGCCCTTTGTGAAGTTGAGGGTGCATATAATGATCCATCTGAGCAGCTAATAGAAGCCATCGACGCTGTAGACGTTAGTGTGACAGGGGACTCGAATTTATCGAACCGACGTCTTTCTTAGCAACTCGGTCTCTGCAAATGCTGAGGAAAGATCTTGGCCCACATTCATATAAAATCCAACTGGTAGAAGAACTAGAGCCAGTGGGCGATCAATTGATTTTTTTTATTTATCATGTCATTGCACATTATTTGAAGAAGAAATGGTTCCAACACGACGGTGTAAAATGCCATACAGCGCGTGAGACCATCACTTTGTTAAGCCAAACATTGGTGACCGAATTATCCCAAAAAATGGTAATACGAGTTCAATACAAAGATAGTATTAGGGAATAATTTAGATCCGTGTGAGAAGAAGACATGACAAAAGAAGTTCTTATGGCCAAAGGCATGAAGCTTAAAACGGAATTGTCATTTGCGGTCAATAGGAGAAGGCATAACAAAAATGTTTTTTTATGACCAAAGAGATAGTTAGTATACAGATGGTTCACGCTACTACGGATCAAAATAAATAATTTTGATCTTTAGAGGAATGTCTGTTTCCGATTTGTGGAAGAAGTGGTTTTTCGCCCTACATACAGAAATAACTTAATCTACATGTCGGCACTATAGATATGACTTTGTTGATGAACTTTTTATTAGCATTTACGACAATACATCTTAATTGGTTAAATTTAATGTTAAGGAGTTACTTTAAATAAGTTACATAAGTAAATAAACTCAACATATTATTGTCGAGCTTAAGTACCGTCTTCAAAGTACTTTGTATACCTAAATGTGAAATATATTACAAGTTAATATGCAATACCGAAGCATTGCCGGTCCCACTAGTTTAATTTGAAATTTCATATTCAACTAGTTAAGATATTTTTATAAGCATTGTTGTTTTCGCATTTCCGATTACCAAATTTATTTTTGTTATTTTATTTTTGCTATGTTCGAAGATTGTTTGGTATAGTTTTGTGAACAAAACTTTTGCAAATTATCTTTGTGCACAAGAACGATATAAACTTTTTTTAGAATATTTTGCGTTTTTGTATTGATTTGTTGGCAAATAAGTCTTTCTCACCCCAAATTTATCTTTGTGAAAAAGGTTTTCTTTAGTTTTAAGATTTTAAATCAATATATTTAAAAATAAATTGAATTTTGTCAGTGAGTAAAATTCTCTGCAATGCGTGAACCGATTTTGTTTCTGTAAATTTCCAATGGAAGTTGACGTGTCATTACATCTAGTTATAGGTTGTTCAAGTTCGCCATGACTTTCATCCGAACTTCCAATATCGTATTATCTTCAACATTCGTCAACCATAGCATCACCAACTGGGATCTATATCTAACGAAGTGTTTCTAGGATTCTCGGGGGAGAAACTGTCGAAACGAATAGTGATTGAAAAAGATGTGAACTGCAAATTTGAGTTACATAGTTGATACAAACTGTACATTTTCTATTCAGTTCTGATCGCTGTTGCACTAGTGAGTAAAAAAGTTCAACGCGGAATGAAAATATTCAATATGATCGCTAACTCCTATAGAAAAAAGTCAAGTTTCGGCAGTGGCTGCAACTTCTGCAAAATACCGGCAAGAAAAAAAAACGTTTGTTGATAGGAATTAAATAATTTTACAGTTAGGTATTTCATAACATAAGTTTTGCATATAATTGACGTAAATGTGTAATATTTTACATAAAACCACCAAGAAAGTACGCTTGGGTACCCGAATACGCGGTCATTGACTAACGTATATTCTTCTTTGGTTATTGACCGTAGGGTTAATATTAAGTCGCAAATTGTAAATAATCGCAAATTTGGGTAGGTCCATAAATGGTTTATTTTACAATTGGACATGATAGGTGTCGCTGCTCGGTGTTTGTTCGTTATCAGCCGAACTTCCTCAAACTTTTACATAATCTAACTGCCAATTCTGTAAAGTTATCATGAAAAGTAAAGTCATTGGAAGGTTTTTTTTGTATACTGTCTTTGTATGTGTAGTGGTTTTTGAATTATAGGCATTTAAATGAAATCGGACTAGTGTTTCTTGAGTAATGTCAAACAGAAGAGCCTAAAACGTGACAAACTCCCTATACGATACTTACTAACCTCAAATAGATATTAAATTATTATGGCATGTAACCTGACAGAACGAATGATGCAGAACTTCTTCTATTTAGGGCAACTTTCACGTGCAGTTCATGGAATTGAGTCCAAAAACCAAGTGCCGTACTGTGTTATCGTCTCCGAATACACTGCATATTCTTTGAGAACAACTTCTCTATTTTATGCAGGGTACAGTTTAACGATTTAAGCAGGTAGATTTGACTCAAAAAAATGCCTATGGATACGACTTCTCTGAAGTTTCAATCTAATTAACCATGACACGATTTTAACACTGGTCATCCGCATGCTGTCGGCTGTTCTTACCAACTTGCCTCAATAAGTTATTTTTCCATGGTGTTAAAAAAATTAAATAAATTTTTGACAAAAAAAAAAATCAAGAAAACAATATTGTAAGCGATCAATATAATATGGGGATCATATGACTAACATATACCCTCACCCTCAGTAAAACATACAATTTTCTAGTATATTGATATTATTACTAGATTTCTAAAGTGGGCGGAGTGATACATTTTGTATGGGAGGTAACAGAAAGGAGGTTTCCAAGCTTACAGTTTTTTCCCCAAAATTGTATCCGGATTTAACTTCACTAAATACAGATTTTGGGCACGATCACGTTGGGTTTATTGTTATTACTACTCCATCTCTAAAGTGGGCGTAATGGTACATTTGTATGGGAGGTACCAGAAGGGGCGTGGCTAGACAAAGTTGTTTTCTCCAAAAATTTATCCTGATTTAGCTTTACTTAATTTAGAATTTCGGCACCATCATGTTTTGTGTATTGACCACGTTGGGTGTATTGATATTACTACTCCATCCCCAAAGTGGGTGGAATGGTACATTTGTATGGGAGGTACCAGTAGGGGCGTGGCTAGACTTAAAGTTTTTTTCTCCAAAAAATGTATTCTGATTTAGCTTTACTAAATCTAGAATTTGGGCACGATCACGTTTTGCATTAACCACGTTGGATGTATTGATATTACATATTACGTGGCTAGACTTCCAATTTGTTCACCAAAACTTTATTCTGCTTGAGCTTAACTAAATCCAGAATTCGTTCACGATAGCGTTGTTATCGTGCGCACCAGCCGGACAGCTAGACAGACAGACAGGCGGACTTAGCTCAAACGACTTAAAAAGTCATGAATCGAATTTGGTTCAAAGAAACGTAGGGTGAGGGTATAATAAATTAACATGTTCAAGCCACTTCGTTGGACCTGGATGGTTGAGAATGTATTTTTCTGAGATGTGGTTTAGTTTCTTTGCTAAAAATAAATCAAAGCCTGCCAATCATTGCGTTTATTGCATTTACTTTTGTTCAAAAAATGGGAACAGGCCGTGGCATGCTGGTTAGAACACTCATGCTGTGTAAAGGGAAATTAAGGTTAAGTTTTGTTCAAAAAATATATAAAATTATACCCACTGTATTCTGATCATTTGTAGAGCATACAACCGTGATTGTTGCCACATCAACATATAGCAAAAGTAGTACAACCATACGGTAAAAAAGTCAAATAAAACTTTCCTGTGTGTAAACCTACACACAACGGCAGTAAGTCACATTCAAAACGCTGCATACAGCACAAATCATTCATGCCATTTTTTATGCTGCTAACAATGCACTCACAAGTAGACTAGTTGTGCTTTTGATCGTTGCTACACTCATTTATTTTCTTTTTAAACCACTCTGTGTTAACACTGTATCTACGATAACATGGACGGACGTTACATTTTAAGCCCTGAATTTCCGATGAATTTTTTTGCACTCGTATGTGAATATTGGGTCTGTGTTGGAATCTGTGATACGACACAATAAGTGATAATAAAAAGAATAAAGGATTGTATATCAACAGTACAAAGTTTAACAATTGTTTTACTTGTGCTTTATCAGTCTTTCGTATTTACACTCAAGTATAAGAGCGAGAGGGTGAAACAGGTAGCCAGGATATGTTGTCGTATAAATGTATGATGTTGGTATTGGCGTTGGTTAACAGTAACAAAATGTATATACTATATGTGTAAAGGCATACCTGTTTGCCCGAAATATTGGTGGTAAATAATGCATTACACCAGTTGTTGTAAGCTCTTTACGGGAGCCATTGTGGAAACTTGCAATTTGAAAGAATTTAAATAATAATTTTTTCATATTGGTTCAATAAGTCCAAGCTGGTAGGGGAAAGTCATTTATATTTAATCATGAAATAAAACCCATGTTACCCATGTTATAACCCATGTAGGCTAATAAATCTTGTCATTAGTTTCCATGGTTTACATTTTAAAATGCTATTAACAAATTACAAGCGTCCATCATGCTTGATGCACATGATCCTTTTGAGGTTTCTAGACACTTACAGGCTAGTAAATATATTGATTAGTTACTAGGAAAACTAACAGGGACTGATAGCGTCTTACACTACACTAGTACCTAGAAATTAACGCGAAATCATCATGTCAAAGGACAGATTGTGGTAAAGTTGCATATTTGGGTATGTAAACTTAAATCGTTATTAGTACTTAAGGACATTAACAGATGGGATAAATGGAATAAATCGTTTAAACTGTTGAATTATAATTTTGCTAGTTTGTAGATCTATTACACGTTTGTGTTCTAAAAAACCCTTATTGGCAACCCATTATTTAGATAAGAGACACTTACATTCCCTTATCTTCTTATATGGTAGCAACAACAGAAATTCATGTTTTGTTTTCTGTAGTTAGTTTAATACAAGGTTTAGATGATAGCTCTTTTGGTCGCTTGACTACGTCGATATCGTTGTACAGTATATACAGCTCATGGTGCATTCATAGTTCTCAACGTTCACGCAGCGTCCCAAATGAGTAGACTCTTTGTTCTTGAAAGTTGGTTTTGGTTTATTTATCACCAGACGCACTTCTACCGACTACTTCTCAATACTTGAAAAGGCCGCAGTAACATCCCGCAGCCAACGGTATATTATATCTATGTCATCGGCGTACGCCAGCAGCATGTAACTTTTGTTGAGTCTTCCGCATGATTATCTTTATTACGGTGTTAAAGAGTACGCGTGACAGACTATCTACTTTTCTAAAGCCTCGTTCTTGGTAGAAAAAGGTTAAGTCAGATTTTTTGCATAATTTCACTGGGGACTTAGTTTTAGTCAGTATCATCCTGCAAAGCCGAATTAGCTGTGAGGGGATACCAAACTCCGCCATAACATCTGATAATTTCTGACTTATCGGACTGTAGAATGCAGCTTTGTAATCGATGAACAGATGGTATTAATCTGCATTTCTTGAATCTTCTCCAGGATTTGTCGTAGTGCATCAGATATATACATATATCGACCGTGCATTTACCAGGTATAAAGCCACACTGATAAGGTGGGATCCGGATGGATGGGCTTTAGTTTTTTTTATAACACACTAGACAGAACCTTGTAAGCGGTGGGTAAAAGGTGGATAACGCGATAGCTGTTACTCACTAGGATCGCAAAGTATATATACCACTCAGATTCCGATCATCGAGCATGCATTCCTTAAGAAAAATCGTGTTTATGAGCTGGTACATGCATGTTGCTGGCTCATCGCAATTGCCGTACTGATCTCGTTTTGGCTCGGTGGTGGACAATCTACTCCGTAGTCGATGATTGGCATGATTTCGTCACTTATGCTGCCTTTGGAACGGAAGTGCTCCCTCCACATTTGCAGCACACTCTGAATGTGCGTGACCAGACTTCCGTCACCGTCCTTACAGGTGGGGATCCCTGTTCCAAAACCTTGCTTTTTACATTTTGATAGAACTATTGGGATTTACCTCTATCCCTGTCATTTTCGATATCCTGGCTCTCTCTTTTCTACCATAGACGCTTTTTGCACCGGAAGAGGCGTGTCATCTCCCTCCTCTTCTCATTATAACGCTCCATCACAGCACGCGTTGTCATTGGCAGCATTGTTGCCCTATAAGCAGGAACCCTTTACTCAGACATTTTGCGACATTCTCCATCGTACCAGGGCTTGTATGAGCGTGGTTTTCATAACCTGGTATGGTCGTTGTGGCAATGGTCATAGAATTCGCAATATGTTGACACTGTGTTTCGGGAACATCAGAACTAGGGGGGTTTGCTTGAAGTAATTGAGAGAGTTGGTTGGAGTAGGAATTGGCTATGCAGCTTTGTGATGTATAGCTTCCTTTGAGTTTGGTGTGTGTTGAGCGTCAGTATCTTATGTTACTTACTTCCTAACTTATGAACCTGCAGTTGTACCTAACTTATGTTACCTACTTCCCATTTATGTTACTCAACATTGCGCCTTCCCACATTTGCTACTACTGAACGGATGTTCAATGGCATTGCCTGGTGAATACGCGATCCCTCGAACGTTGTGGGCTACTCTAAACGAAGATACTTGTTATTCCAAAGTGAATAACTATCTGAAGAACTTAAATAAGAAAATCGCTCATTCTCCATTACTAGACATGCCAATTAACTCGACTACTCAGAAGTTGCTGCCGACAATATCGAGGAAGCCACTAATCAAAGAAATGTAGATGGATATGACACAGTTCGAACGCAAGTAACTTGAATATGAAATGCTTGCTTAATGCACTAAGTCTCAGTCGAACACCATTAAATTTAATTTAGAGGATTCTTTGTCTCACAGATCATGTGTGACTAGTGTCAAGCCGTCATCTTTTTCGTATATAGTATTGCTTTGTTTTTTTTTATCATGGAAAGATTCATACCGCAGCAATATCCCTAAATTATTCAGCTGTTAACGAAAATCGGTGCTCAGTGAAAATATGTGGTGTGCATAATATTCCTTTTCAGTCCACTATTGTTAATACTATCCGAAAATTTTGGGCTCAGGGAAAGTTATTACGAAAATATATGCGACCAATACTTGACATCCAGTCCGTAGGGATTAACATTTTGTGGCTTTTAATATAAAAGTTATCACCACTTACCACGTAAGTACTACAATTAAATATTTTGTTTTTATAATTACCATCGGTAAATTACTACAAGAATTACAAATACCATAAGTATACCAGGCAAATCATAACATATTTAAATGTATATTATGTATATCCACACCTCATATCCTATTTCAATATTGCAAGATAATTTTAATTAGTAAATTCTCTCTTCTACGATGGAATATTACATAGCCTACACTTTTATTGTATTATGCAAAAGCCTAAGTACAACGACGTCATACATTGTAATTGCTAAACATAAGAAATTTGAGATGTTCCCCGGAATTGGCAAGCTTTACTTACACTTAACATTTAAATTCATTGTATTACGTGAGCAGTGAAAAGATTCTTTGTAATCCTAAGAACGAAAGGAAGGCATAAAACAATCAAATATAATTTATGCAGATTGTAGCATATTAAATTCCTTTCCAGACGAACTAAATGCAGAAATTATACAAAAAGAAAATCATGGGAGCAATAAAATGAACTGCGTCCTCAATTGGTCCCCCCATATATCCAACAATGAAGAGGGATGTAACGAATTGATTTCTTAGCAAAAATGCCTGGGAACAGGTAGTAGTAACAGTTTTGAGGACAAAGAAGAAATTTACCTAACAATAGACTATTGTTACCCTTTTATTCGTAGTACATGACTCATTTCTCTTTCATCGCACTATTCACAATGAAGGAATGAATAATTGCATTCGGTGTAAGGTACGTCGTCTATCTGCACTTGTTTGCTAACTTGGTGGCCTTGTGTTGCGGAGGCGGAGGGATAAATGCGGTATTTTAGTGTAGATGTTGGTCGTCTGCAACAGTGGGAGCTTTAATATTGGAAATTGTTAAGTTTTGGAAAATTTATTTACAAATTCGTCATATTGCTCAATGATGACTAACATTAGAATCTTGGTGCCGTATGCAAAGACTCTATTAAAATTAAAATTCATAAGCAGTTCAGAATCCATTCATATTGTGGTATTTTCTGTAGATATTGTCCTTATTTCTTAATGAATTAGTATACCACTATTTAGTGTTCTATACATTTTTAGTTTAAAAACCGTCCCACCGTTTCAATTTAAATGCCTGCAAATAACTGTCAGATGCACACAGTGAGAGCATAAAATGAATTTGTTCGCATTGTTCGATAAATTTACCGTGCTGTAATAAAATTGCATAACTCGAAGTGGGGTCATTTGTCGTGCCATTTAACCCCATGCCTACAGCGCAACCTACTGTAAAAGGAATTTCCGCATTCAGTTAAAAAAAAACGACATAAAACAAGTAGAATATTTGAATACAAACATTTAAGGGAAACATTTCTCTCAGCACAAAAAAAGTGTTAAGAATAATTCACTTATGCATAATTTTTGGTGCGGCAAACTTTTTGCGAATTCATTATCACCCACACAAAAATAATTCGTTTTCTTCGTTATTATTATCGCTATAGCAGTGATGTCATTGACTGGCGCCGTCATCGTCCTTCACTTTTATTTGTAGGTCTTTTGTTGTACATAAGGTCAGACTTTTGTTTCCGCTGTATTAATTAAGGTAGTGGATAATTACCAGTTACAAACATTAGTTATATAATATACCGTATTAGGTGTTTTATATCTATGTTAGCAAGGAAATCCAACTTCGTTGTTTTGGTATCTTTACGTTTTTTTGTATAGACAGACGGATACCCCCAAAAAGGAGGAGATTGCATAGGAAATGGGAGTAGTTGTTGTCTCATATTACTCAATTCAAAACATAACATCGGCTTAGTGGATATAAGTTTGTATACCAAATTACAGCTCCATAGCTCTTAAGCTACGGCTGTAATCGAAGGACAGACAGACAGACACCTAAAAATGGGGTCTCTGTATGGGTGTGAGTATTTTTTGTCCGATTTTGGTTATCTTAGAACCTAACCTCCGCTTAGAGGTTAGAAGCTTGTATTCTAAATTTCAGCTCATAGCTGTAAACGGGACATAAAACAGACTGACACCCCCAAAAAGGGGGAGTTTGTTTTGGGAGTTTGTTCAGATCAATAGCTTTTTAACTTCGACTGTGTTTGCAGAGACAGACCCAAAAAAGTGACAATTTGCATGGGAGGTGAGAGTAGTATTTGACCGATCTGGCTTATCTTACAAACTAAACTAAGCTTTGAGGATATGAGCTTTCATTCCAAATTTCCAAAGTTTCTTAAACTACGGTATATAAGAGCTGAGAATATTGTTATGTATTGTTTAACCCTCAAAAAGGGGGTGTTTTGTATGAGAGGTGGAATTAATCGCAGTAATATACTGATGAATATACCCACAATGATGGAGTTTGTATGGGAGGTGGCAGTAATTTAAGTTCCATATTACTCAATTCAGAACACAACCTCGGAAAATTTCAGTTTCTTAGATCTTACAATTCCGCTGTAATCGCTGGGAAAGACAGACAGACACCCAAAATATGTGGTATAGGAGGTGTGAGTAGTTTTTGTATGATCTTGCTCATCGTAGAACTTAACCTTTTAATTTACGGCTGTAGTCGGGGCGACCGACAGAAGGACTCCCCCAAAAAGGCGGAATTTGTTTTAGGAGGTTGAAGAAGTTTTCGTACGATCTTGCTCTTCTTTGAAATTTACCTCCCTTTAGAGGATATAAGCCTGGACATCAAAAGGGGCAATTTGTATGGGAGGTAGGAGTAGTTTTTGACCGATCTGGCTTTCGTTACGAATTTCAGCTCGATAAACTACGGTTGAAATCGCGGGGACAGACGGACAGATGGATATCTAAACAATTATATTTTAATAACAACAACCCTCATGAGTGAGCTGTTGTAAATTACAGATTTTATTTATGAAAAATATGAACTTAATTGCTGTCGAACGCAGTTTCAACAGCAGCGGCGTCATCTAGCACGAAAAGCACTACGGTGCACTTTAAAGGGTGGTTAAATTTTTAGGGCCGATGTTGATTTTGAATAAACCACAAATTATTTAGGAATTTATTGTCATTTATTTTTATTATGATAATATTGGTATGGTTCAATTATGTATGGAACAAAATATCGGCCAAATGGCTGCGGCAACCTCGGTCCAACTTTCCATCCGATGGTCCAAATTTTCGATGACGCTGAGGCATAATAGAGGTTCTAGGCCGTTAATGTGTGATGTGTGATTTATAATCCTTTATCTAATTTAAGATGTTTAAAGAAAAAAAAAAATGTTTTTTCATTGTATAGAAATTTACGAAAATTAGTACCAAAATTCATCAGAGTGCCAACCCTGGCGTTAGCTAATTACAAACCGACATATCTTAACATTTATCAGATCCACCCACTAGCTTATTACAAGTAGTTACAACCCGCTCTACAAATATACACAAATGCTCGGACATTCCCCTGATGTAAGCTCAGTAGTCCGATCATGTTTATTGGCCAGCATGCACTCGGTGGTTACAATAGCTCAGCGGTAATGCGTTACGCTAGTGTTCTGAGGATAGTGAGTTCGAGCCCGCTTTAGGCCGTATTTTAAAGATTGTTTTTTTTTATTTTTTTGTTTTTCTTTCTTTTCGCCTTTAAATTCTGAGTTATTTTTAGCTCAGTTCTAAAACTAGCTTAGACTAATACACACTGGTTCATGTGGGTTTGTAGTCGGCGGCAAAGAAATTGCGGTATTTATGTAAAAAGAAGTAACTAGTGTTAGAAGCATAGTGATGTTCGCCTTCGTTTAAGCAGATTGACCATTAGTTATTCATTTGGTTTTCAATCGTCATCAGAAGTACAACTAACAGTCTAGTGCCAGTGATTAAAAGATAATTAAGTTATTGTGTTGTAATCAAATACTTATCATAAACATATGTATATTAAATTTTGGCTGTAATCACAGGAAATTGCTGAATTGAAGCAGAGTTAACAAGCTCCGGCTATAGATATATATGAGTATTTCCAAAAGCCAATTTTATTGTAAGTGGAAAGTTTTGATAAACGTGAACAAAGATTTAATTAAATCCTTCTGGATAGCTCTAATTCTGGTGCTGTTACTACATGCGTAAGACGTGTAACCAATATTTGAGGGCAGCCCAAATATATTTTTGCTATATACCAGACTTTTGTAGGTAAGAAAAATATAAGTTCAGTTATGGAACGGTAATAGAATATATCTCATAATTTCGCAGATCCGTCATCCTAAACATCAGTTAATACATTCATTATCTGCTTATCTTAAACTGTCTAAAGCAAGTGCTGCAAGTTCGAATAAAAATAAAAAAGGTGCACGAAAGGCATCGGGGAATGGAATTAAAGATTCTCCTCGACCTAACCTACAAAGCTGGGTAACCTTATTGGGACAACCACCTTATTGCGCCAGCTTTTCAAGGAACGGCCATACTCTGGACATAACAGCGCTATATTTGGGCCGTTTAAATTTCGAATTGAATTGTTTTTTTTTTAAATATAGAAAGCTAAATCTATGTTAACTATAATCTAATTTAAGTTTTCAACTTTCCTATTCATTTTCATCAATTAATATTCAATTTACATAAGATGTTTAATGTTAAATTTTATTGGACTTGTTTGACATTCTAACATATGAAATAGGTTAATAGTATAAATAATTCGCTATGGTATAAATCTCTTTTTTTATTATTACATTCCAAGATTAAAAATTAAATGAAAACATAGTTATTGAAATGATAACTATTGAGTTAATAGGTTTGGTTCATAAATTTTTGAAATGAATAAAATTGTAAATATAAATATGGAATAAAACTAACATATTTCAATGGGGTGAAGTAAAGAAAGGGTGACTATGGAATTAGGGGGTCTTTCTTATATAATTGGCCAAGAAGGACCAAGGTTGGGTGGGATTAAAAATGGCTTGACTCCACAACATCTGGAGAGTACTTTCTAGAAGTCCCATGACTGATATCTTTTCCGTTTTTTAACTAATTTTGTAACTGACCATAGGGGCAACAGTAATATAGTCAGAACTAGCCCTCCAACTTATATATTTGATATTAAGAAAAAAAATAGGGAGTCTTTAATAAATTTTTTTGTTTATGTTCTTAATTTAAAGAGGCAGTAAACTCAATAAGGACCCGAACCCCCCTCTCGACTGCTTGCTAGCAAATAAATGGCTCCCGTAGTCCTTCATTGAGCTTAGTATCCCTGCATTAGTAACATCTTTCTTTAAATTCATGTTCTTCAAACCAACCTAATTAAATCGTGGGTTTTTTTCCCTTGGTTGAACTATCTATTGAACATTACAAATGTGCCGAATTATCTCATCCTTTAGCTCTTGAATTTTTGCTATCGACGTACATTTTTTCTTTCAAATAACCCCAAAGAAAGAAGTCCAACGGTGTCAAATCACATGATCTTGGCGGCCAATTTACATTGCCACGAGGTGAGATAACACGGCCATTGAATTTGTCGCGCAAAAGCGCCATTTCTTCGTAAGCTGTGTGGCAAGTGGCACCGTCCGGTTGAAACCACATATCGTCCACATCCACATCCATTCACAGCAACTGTCTGACCGGCCTCATTATGGAAAAAATACGGTCCGGTGATGCCGCCAGCTCATAAACCGCACAATCACTCTTGGATTATCATTCGCCCAAATGCGGCAATTATGCTTATTGCTAATTGCTTATTGCCTCATCACATCTTCGAAAATTGATCATCCACTGTTGCCATTTCTTGCCACCATTCTGACCATTGACGACGTTTGGAATGGTCAAGAGGCTTTAGGTCTTGAGTCAATTGTACCTTGTAAGCGTGTTAATGCAAAACTTTATGCATAATATATGAGCTGTACGCGCATGCGCTGGTGTTTTCACATCTCCTACAGATCCGGTTAGCTTAAATTTTTGCACGATTTTCCCGATTATACACACATTTGGACGATTAATTGACCAAAAAATCACGAAGTGCATGATATGCATTTGATTTAAACGCCCATTTTCATAATAAGCTTGAATAACTTTAACGCGTTGCTCGATTGTGTACTTATTCATGGTTCAAATTGAGTTAGTTTGAAATTGAGAAATGTCATTGGAAATGCAGAAAAGAACTTGACCTTACATTCAACATCGGCCCTTACAATTTAATCAACCTTTATTTAAATTTTGCTTTTGTTTTTTTTTATTATTTTTCATTACACTTCTCTCTCTATTATACATATTTTCTTTTTATCTACTTAATTTGTTTTCTCAAGGAGAGCTTTCTTTTATAGCATTAGTTTTTTTGTTATCACTCAATTTAAAACTAAATTTTCCAAGTCATTTGTAGACCGCAACGGGATTTAGTTTTAAGTTTGTTATGTTAAGTATAGTTCCTTTTTTATTTAGAAAGACTTTACTCAGCGCACCCATCTTCCCTATAAATGGAGCCAACAATTGCTAATATTGAAAATAAATTTTAACTAACCTAACGATAAACAGAGAGAGATAGATAAATAGTGAGAGAGAGAGAGAGAGAAACAAGAAGATACATGGCACACCAAATGAGCCACACATGCGCAGTACTACTGTGGAAAATTCCATGTCATTAGCATTGCATGTTGTACAAACATACATATAAGACCGCACAATCTCCTTATCAGGTAGGACAATTTTAACCCATGTAAACATTATCGAGCCTAAGTGTCTTAGTGGGCGTCGGGAGTGTGATGCAAGGTAAAGCTTCTGATCGGTTTAACTTGGCAAACCCAGAGTGATCCTTGCCAATTGCACTTCAAGTCTACTCACAGAGCTCCGTTTTCGTGGTACTACTGCGAACGGAGTACCTCCACGTGGTGACGCCTGGAAACGTGCTTCTGACACCCGTCAGAGCACGGCTAACTGTGAGGGGCGAAACCTAAAACCCAGGCACGTCAGCTCAGAGTGAGCGGTACCCCTGGTCAGCGTCTGACTCAGAATGGGCGGCTGCAATAAAATCCTGGCAGGAGGAGAAAACTGCGACGTGGTGCGCTGGGCTTGCAACCCGCCACTGACGTTTATACTACTGCAATGAAAAGAAGTAAGATAAGAATAAAACGGACCCCCCAAAATGTTGACGACCACCGCAAACGAATTAAGGACCATGATTTGAGGATATGCACCTGGAATGTTAGAACACTGTATAGACCAGGTGCCTCCATCCAACTGGCGGAAGTCCTCGAAAAATATAAGGCTGACATAACCGCTTTACAGGAAATCCGGTGGACGGGACACGGGTGCTCGCGCAAGAAGACGTGCGACATCTACTATAGTGGCCATGCTGACAAGCACGAGTTTGGTTGTGGATTTGTGGTTGGCAAGAGACTGCGACACCTAGTCTCAAGGTTCAACCCGGTGAGTCAAAACTAAGTTTTTCCACATAACACTTATATGTGCCCATGCTCCGACAGAAGAGAAAAGCGATGAGGACAAAGACGAGTTCTACGAGAGCCTGGAAAATGTATATGACCGTAGCCCCAGCCATAACATCAAAATTGTACTAGGCGATTTTAATGCTAAAATAGGCAGGGAGACCGCATTTGAGCCTACAATTGGACAATTCAGTCTGCACACCGAAACGTCGAACAATGGCATCAGACTGATTGATTTCTCTGCGGCAAGAAATATGGTAGTTAGCAGCACTAGATTTGACCATAAAAATATTCATAAGGCAACATGGTTATCTCCAGATCAATTGACAAGGAATCAGATAGATCACGTGGTAGTCGATGGAAGGCACGCATCGAGTGTTCTAGACGTACGAGTGATTAGGGGTGCGAACATTTACTCTGATCACTTCCTTACCGCAGTTAAGGTACGCACTAGTCTAAGCATGGCGAAAAATGTACGTAGCCAGGCACAACGAAAGCTGGACATCGGTAAACTGCGGGCCACAGAGGTAGCGGATGCCTACTCCAACCACCTAACTCAACTGTTGCGGAATGCTCCAACCCCTGATAATATAACCTCGCAGTGGCAATATATAGCCGACTCCATAGAACGGACTGCGAGAAGCGTACTTGGGTACTCAAAGCCGTCTCAAGAAGATGCCTGGTACGATGATGAATGTCGCAATGCCACGAGAGAGACGGATGCTGCATACAGGGCAAAACTGCAGCCAATGGCAACGCGAGCTGTTCGTGAACGGCACAGGGAGAAGAGACGACAGGCAACTCGTCTTTTTAGAAGAAAAAAGAAGGAACTGAAGAAGAGACAGGATGAGTGTACTGAGTTGCTCCGAAGTAGAGGGGAAGCCCGAAAATTCTACAAGAGAGTTAAAGCGAGAATGCGTGGAACAGGGTTGCCCTTCTGCAAGGACAGCGATGGTCAGCTAGTGACGGACCCGGATAGCGTTCTGAAGATATGGAGAGATCACTTTAGAAATTTACTGGATACTGACACCAATCCAGAAGACCCCGCTCCAATCCATGACGATGGTATTAACTGTCCACCTCCGAGCCAGAGCGAGATACGTATGGCCATCTCCCGCCTTAAAAACAACAAAGCTGCTGGAGCCGATGGTCTCCCTGCTGAATTGTTTTAGGCTGGCGGGGAGGAGCTGATTAGGAGCATGCATCAGCTCATGGAGAACATCTGGCAAGAGGAGAGCATGCCAGGGGATTGGAGTCTCAGTTTGTTATGTCCCATATACAAGAAAGGAGATCGTAGTGAATGTAAGAACTATCGTGGAATAAGCCTATTACCAATTGCGTACAAGGTTCTTTCAAGCATATTGTGTGAACGTCTAAAGCCAATTGTAGAAAAACTAATTGGACCATATCAGTGCGGCTTTAGACCAGGCAAATCTACGACGGATCAAATATTCACCTTACGACAGATCCTGGAAAAAACCCATGAAAAACAGATCGACACCTACCACCTCTTTGTCGACTACAAAGCTGCCTTCGACTCTCCGAAAAGGAATAGGCTTTATGAGACCATGTCTGAGTTTGGTATTCCTGCAAAGCTGATTCGACTTTGCAAATGTACCTTAGACAACACCAAATCTTCTGTTAAGATTGGTAAGGATCAGTCTGAACCATTTAACACGGAAAGAGGTCTCAGGCAGGGCGATAGCCTGTCCTGTACACTATTTAATATAGTTATGGAGAAGGTGATGAGAAAGGCTGGTGTCAACATGTCTGGCACCATATTCCACAAGAGCCACATGCCAGTAGCCTATGCCGATGATATAGACATCATTGGTCGAAATCTGCGGGATGTTACTGCAGTTTTCTCATCACTAGAAAAGGAGTCAGCAAAAATGGGTTTAGCGGTCAACGAGGACAAAACAAAAATAATGATTTCGACGAACAAAGAGTCCTCTCGTTAGGGACGCACCGTGAACTTTGACAATTATTGTTTTGAGGTAGTCGACGAGTTTACCTAAAAATAATGTCAGCCAAGAAATTAAAGGGAGAATAGTGCTAGCCATAGATGTTTCTTCGGACTTCGGCAGCACTTTAGTAACACCACCTTATCTCGGAATACTAAGAAACAGCTTTACCAGATGCTAATCTTACCCGTTCTTTTGTATGCTGCCGAATCATGGGTGCTTACGACAACGGACATACAAATCCTGGGAGTATTCGAGAGAAAAGTACTTCGAAAAATTTATGGACCTATCTGTGTCGACGGCGAGTTTCGCCATCGGATGAACCATGAGCTGTATGAGCTTTACCACGACATCGACGTAGCTAAAAGAGTCAGAATGCAACGACTACGATGGCTGGGTCATGTTGCCAGGATGGATGTAAATGCTCCAGCGAGAAAGGTGTTTGAAGGCGAACCTGAAGGACGGCGCAGAGCAGGGAGACCCAAACTCAGTTGGAAGGACCAAGTTGTAGGCGACGTGCCACCATCTGGTAGGACTAACTGGAGAACACATGCACAAGACCGAAGCGTGTGGAATTCTTTCGTACTTCATGCCTCAAACTTATGAAACATGTTCGTAAGTTGTAATGGGCCACTTAAGTAAGTAAGTAAGTAAGTGTCTTATCTTCTGTCATATGCAGACGACAACTAATTTATTTGTGTCATTAAGGGAATACCACACATTATAAATTCCTTAAAACCATGTTTAAACCAAAACATTATTCGAGGGGCG
The DNA here is from genome assembly GCA_964034835.1 of Muscina levida. Taxonomy (NCBI): domain Eukaryota; kingdom Metazoa; phylum Arthropoda; class Insecta; order Diptera; family Muscidae; genus Muscina; species Muscina levida. The sequence goes on from OZ035881.1 coordinate 104,679,983, forward strand.
AATTAAAATCGATATCTATGTATATCTATTAGGGTGGGGCGATTTGAACATCTTAATGGGCGCTTCGCATTTCTGATTCTTGGGATTGTACTAAGTAAAAAAGTCCACTAGACCATATGTCTACGGTGAAAATCGAGCCTCCCCATTTTGACTTGAAGTTTTTTCTCAAACCTTATTTTTTTGAAAAATTTGCAAATGTTCTTCGGCTCATATTTCGTAAACTATTTAAAATTTTGACTTATTTTCAAAAGAAGGTTATAGCTATTGTCTCGGGCTTCAATTTCTCTGAATACATTATTTACAAAAAACTTCGTTTGCATGGTCAAAAAGTCGAAAATGTAGAAAATTCACCACTTTTTGTCCCGTTTTTTAGATATTTTGGCCTATAACAGCCAAACCATTGAGATTTTCGATCCAATACTAACACAAAAATGGTAGCCAAGACAATAGTTACGAACTCTCTAGTACATCGCAAATGCATTGGAATGCTCCTTCAGGCGGTTTTGGCCCTGTGAAAGTGCATATTTTTCATGAAAATATTGATAAATTACTATTTTCAATTGTTCATAGCGCAAAATCATAAAAATGTTCTATTTCTTAAATAAAAAAAATGTTTTTTAATAGCACTGCACAGTTTATACACGAAACAATTATTTATAAAACTTACATTTGCGGCAAATATTTAAAAATGCGTATTTAATTTTATGTGTATTTGATGCTGTGATCGTTTACAATAAACTAACAAAAATGCGTCAAATGAACTGAAACCAATAGAAGACTAAAAAATAAGAAATAAGATAAATAGAATAAAATAATAAAATAGAATAAAAATAAGAAATATAACATTTTTATGATTTTGCCCTAGAACAATTGAAAATGGTAATTTATCAATATTTTCACGAAAAATATGCACTTTCACAAGGCCAAAACTACTAGAAGGAGTGTTCCAATGCTTTTGCGATGTACTAGAGAGTTCTTAACTATTGTCTTGGCTACCATTTTTGTGTTAGTATTGGATCGAAAATCTCAATCGTTTGGCTGTTATAGGCCAAAATATCTAAAAACCAGTACAGAAATTTCAGTCAGTTGAACTGACTGATAAATACCATCACCCAATATAAGATATTGTTTAAGTCTTGAGATATTGAAATTAACCGATTTGTAATTAAAACCAGTTAGAAAGTTTCAGTCGGGCAACCCAACTTACATTTACCCTTACCCTCAGTAAAACAAATAATTTTCTATTATAATGATATTATTACTCGATTTCTAAAGTGGGCGGAGTGGTACATTTGTATGGGAAGTATGAGAAGGGGTGTGGTTAGGCTTCCAGATTTGTTCCCCATTACTTCATCCTGTTATAGCTTTACTAATTACAAAATTTGGGCACGATTGCCTTGGGTGTACTGATATTATTAGTACATCCCTAAAGTGGGCGGATAGGTACATTTGTATGGGAGGTACCATAAGGGGCGTCGCTAGACTTCCAATTTTTTCTCCAAAACTTTTCCCTGTTATAACATAACAAAATACAGATTTTGGGCACGATCGTGTCGAGTGTATTGATATTATTACCCTATTTCTAAAGTGGGCGGAGTGGTACATTTGTATGGGAGGTACCAGAAGGGGCGTGTCTAGACTTCCAAATTTTTTCTCCAAAACTTTATCCTGTTATAGCTTTACTAAAAATAGAATTTGGGTACGATCACGTTTAATTCATTGATATTATTTCTCCATCTCTATAGTGGGCGGAAAGGTAGATTTGTATGGGAGGTACCAAAAGGGGCGTGAATAGACTTCCAATTTTTTTCTCCAAAACTTTATCCTGTTATAGCTTTACAAAAAATAGAATTTGGGTACGATCACGTTTAATTTATTGATATTATTTCTCCATCTCTATAGTGGGCGGAAAGGTAGATTTGTATGGGAGGTACCAGAAGGGGCGTGGCTAGGCTTTCAAAATTTTATTCAAAACTTTATACTGTTATAGCTTTACTTAATACAGAATTTGGGGACGATCCCGTAGGGTGTATTGATATTATTACTCGATTTCTAAAGTGGGCGGAATGATGTATTTGTATGGGAGGTACCAGAAGGGGCGGGCCATGTAGCCCATTTGCAATACCGTAAGTAGTTTAGAGAAAATAATAACTCGTGCAAAATTTCAAAACATTTGGTTGCGTCTTTCGAAAGTTATCGTGCGAACCAGCCGGACAGACAGACGGACATGGCTCAAACGACTTAAAAAGTCATGAATCGAATTTGGTTCAAAGAAACCTAGGGTCTAAAGTCACTCCTTCTATGTGTTACACTTTTGGCTCGTATCAAATGATATATACCTTCATCCCTAAGGGTGATGGTATAAAAACGTGACAAAAAGTGGTGAATTTTCCACATTTTCGACTATTTCACCATGCAAACGAAGTTTTTTCAAAATAATATGTTTAGAGAAATTGTAGCCCGAGATAATAGCTATAACTTTACTTTTGAAAATAAGGCAAAATTTTAAATAGTTTACGAAATATGAGCCGAAGAACATTTGCAAATTTTTCAAAAAAATAAGGTTTGAGAAAAAACTTCAAGTCAAAATGGGGAGGCTCGATTTTCACCGTAGCCATATGGTCTAGTGGACTTTTTAGCTCAGTACAATCCCAAGAATCAGAAACACGAAGCGCCCATTAAGATTTTTTTCCTTCCATACTAATCGCCCCACCCTAATATCTATATATATAAAAGTGAACATTTGTTTCTACCTATGATCGCTATAGACTTTAAAAACATTCAACCGATCTGCAACAAACCAGTTCCAATAGAAAGACAATCTTCAGAGGATGGTTATAGGCTACTTAAACATAGAATTAGACACATTTGATCCATTCATTGAGTCGATTTTCGTTTTTTTTCCGTACAAAAATTATCCAATATTCTTAAATTGTGAAAATTTAAATTTGTCAATATTTAAAATCTCAAATGGCACTGACAAATAATACATTTATTTATGTAAATAAAATGTAGATTGAGATTGTGTGAACTGATGTTCTTGAGGTGTGGTCCACCCACTACACACCATAATAACAATAAGTGACTTTAAATTAGGAGTTGATGCAATATGATCAGGTCAAAAACTGGCGGGATTAGGTTATTAGTCGTGGCCTCTCCCATGGGAGCTAAAAGAGGAGCGGTGTCTGAAGTACTCGATTATAAGCCATGGCCCCGTCTATACCACATTATTTTTAAAAGTGCGATGTCTAAAATACTAGATCAGTAGGCCTTTCCCGTCCATTGGATGTTATTTGTTATAGTGCGAAATCAGAAAGTCTATTGTGCGAATGGTCATGAAATTTTGTGTGGATCCAATAAGATCAATATACGTATTCCAAATAGAAAGGGAGGGATTAGAAAAAGGGTGTGAAATAAACACCAATATGTGTGATCAATTCTAAAGCATAGAATTTAAAAGCGGGTGGCCCTGCCCAATTCTGGCATACAAACGCAATAGCTGGAGGACTATAGCATCATTCGTTTGATTTTTAATATGTCGTTATTTAAGACCTAGATCAACGACGGATAAAAATTTAAATACTCACGAATTGAAACATTTCTCAAATATTCATCTATTACAGGTAGAGCAACGAATGGGTGTGTTGGATTTTATTTCTTTGATGCACCCATTGGTTTTGATATCGTTGTTTTTTTCAAATGTTTGACCTCAAAACGTACCGTTTGATTTCCAATGATTACAGTTTCCAGTTCGGTTAGAATTTGCGATGACAATCAATAGAAAATCCATGTTTTTCGCATAAACAGATTTATGTTGCATGTTCACGTGTTGAAAGACCCACTTATTAGCATATGTGCACTCCTTTGGTTCTCCCATACACGTATTATTAAAAATATTGCAATAAATTTCTATCCTTTAACATATCTCAAAATTTGTTGCTAGATTTAGATGAGAATGTCATTCCAACCAAAAAAGTTACATTTTAGTCAATACTTCTTTTGGCAGGACGAAGTCTGCCCGGTCAGTTATTACTTTATATAACTAATACAAAATAGTTGACTCTTGATTAAAAAGCTTTTAATATAAACATTGTTGTTCAAAAAATAAAATATCATTTAAAACTATGTTCAAATCTGAACAACATCTTTAAAACGACTTAGAATTCGACGATATATTTATTGTCATACTTACCACGTCTCCTTATGGGCGTTACACACAAAGTTCAGTCCTTCACTACTTCACTACATCCGTGAGTAAAGTGACGGGTTTAAAACTTTTGTACAAACTGACATTAGATTATAATCTACTCATAGTATAATAATTCCCACGTATACGTAATATATAATTTCGAATTGAAATTATGCATAAATCATACGTCACTATGACAGCAATTCCTACCACATCAATTATAAGCAAATCGTATGTAAAGCAAAAATGTACTTCGAATTTGTAGGCTGTAAGTTTCAACGATCATGATATTCATTATTGTTATGTTAAACTTATAATATGTTTACTCTCACCGCCACCGAGGTCGATTGTTTAAATTATAATATCAACAAAAGGTTGCATGATATTGACAATTCGAGTAGTTGTAGTCATATGCAAATTTTTAATTATGTTCATTGAAATACTAAACACATACATATGCTGTGCAATGAACTTTCATTAAGGCATCAGTGCTTATCAGCGATTGTTATTAAGAGAAACATCTGAATGGAATATCAACCAGTTGTGTTTAGAATTTGAAATAATAATTCATATCAACAATAACACAATAATATTGGATAGGTATCTAGGACTACTGAAATTGGACGTATTTAAAAGCAGAATGTCACCGAGTTATTATTATGTGATAAGGGTTATTTTATTTTACTAGAGAATTAATAAAAATGTCATCGATATAAACTTTCAACAACATGGTATGGTAATGATTTTAAATGAGTAGAATTATATTTTTCACATACTTTCTTTTTTCCTTTATTTTGTAAAATAAATTTTAATGATATTGCATTAAGATGTTGTTTTTGTATCCCTGCATTTAAGAATAAAACAATATGATGATTACATTGTTACCGCTGGGATATTTTAAGTTTCAGTGCTTGTTATGTGCGCTATGATACGCAGACTAACTCAAATATAAAATCTTACTAAGAATTGATGTCATATTAATTATTTAAATAGTCTTTAATTCGGACTAATACCCTAATGATAATCCATTTAACAGCGCGTGTGGGACGTACCATTCAATGCGTCCTAGTGTTAATGTGTATAAATGAAAATGCCTAACTATAAGCATATTAATAGAAATCCTGGAACTATCCCATTTGCAATTGGCAGTATCATGATAATCTCTTGTTGATACTATAATTTTCATTTTCGACCTCGTTGATGGCGAGTACTATAAACATATTATAACATTAAAATTTAATGCGATATCCGTTAAACATCGATGCCAACACATTCGCGATAATTGTAGGAGATTGGCTTGTATATGAAATACATGAAAATGCAGTCACGGTGACGTATGATTTATATTTAATTTAAATTCGGCATTCGATATTGCGTATACGTGGAATTAATACAATAAATGAAGAGATTACATCAGACTGAGAACTTTTTTGGGAAATGGTCAAATGGTGAATAAATTATCTTGTGGGCCAAACCGTTATTAGAAAAATTTGGAAACAGTTTATAACTCACATGTTAGCCTTGTTTAAAAATATTAAGAAGTCTGTTTTTTAATAGTGTTTCTTAGTCACTGATATATTGAATATAAGAAATTATTTTAGAATAAACTTTACTCAAAAAACACACCACTACAAAAGACTATATTCTTCTTCTTATTCTTAATTGGCAGCAGCAACAGAAATTCATCTATCAGTAGCCGCACGTAGAAAAGTATTCCAAGCGCTTCGGTCTTTTGCGCTCCGTAGATAGTTCGTCACATAAAGTTTAGTTAACAGCTCTTTGTTTATGGCGGAGCCAAGGTATACAAAAACATCTACCACTTCAAAGTAATAGTTGTCAACGTTCACGCAGCGTCCCAGATGAGTGGACTCTTTATTCGTTGAAACAAAATAACTTGTTTTTGTCCTCGTTCATCACCAGACCCACTTCAGCTGACTGCTTTTCAATGCTCGAAAAAGCCGCAGTAACATCTCGAAATCCACGTCCAATAATATCTATATCATCAGCATGCGCGAGCAACATGTGACTTTTGTTAAATATGGTGCTATTCCTGATTACTGCTGCTTTCCGCATGATCATCTCCATTACGATGTTAAAGAGATCGAAGGACAGACTATCGCCTTGTCTTAAGCCTCGCTTGGTAGAAAATGGCTCTGACAGATTTTTTTCAATTTACACTGAAAACTTCGTGTCAGTCAGTGTCATCCCGCAGAGTCGAATGAGCTTTGCGGGAATACTAAACTCATGCTATGGCTGATTTCGATCGTATCAAACTGTCGAATGCAGCTTTGTAATCGATGAACAGATGGTAGGAGTCAATCTGCATTTCTTGGGTCTTCTCCAGTATTTGTAGTAGTGTGAATATCTGGTCGGTGGTGGATTTACCAGGTCTAAAGCCACACTGATAAGGTCCAATCAGGTTCGTCAGAATGGGCTTTAGTCTTTCACATAACACACTAGACAGAACCTTGTATGCGATGGATAAAAGGCTAATCCCGCGATAGTTGGTACACACACTAGGATCGCCTTTCTTAAGCACGGGACATAGGACACTCAGATTCCAATCATCGGGCATGCACTACCTGAGCCAAATCGTGTTTATGAGCTGGCTCATGCATGTTACCAGGTCATCGCCGCCGGCTTTAAAAAGCTCTGCCGGCAGTCCATCGGCTCCCGCAGCTTTATTATTTGTAAGCCGCGCAATTACCGCACTTATCTCGTTTTGGCTTGGTGGTGGACAGTCTAACCTATCGTCGATGATTATTGCACCAATCGTCACTTAAGAGATTGAAAGTGTTACCTTTATATTTGACGCACACTCTGAGTGTCCGTGACCAGATTTCCGTCTCTGTCCTTACAGGTGGGGATCCCTGTTCCAAAACCTTTACTTTTTACCTTTTGGTAGAACTTTCGGGCTTCACCTCTATCAATGTAGTTTTCGATATCCTGGCTCTCTCTTTTCTTCCACAGACGCTTTTTCCGTCTGAACAGGCGTTTCATCTCCCTCCTCTTCTAATTATAACGCTCCGTCACCGCACGCGTCGCCATTGGCTGAAATTTTGTCTTGAATGCAGTATCAATTTCTTCAGACATTTCGCGACATTCATCATCGTACCAGGGCTTGTCTTAGCGTGGTTTTTCATAACCCAGTACGTTCGTTGCGACAGTGATCATAGAATTCGAAATACGCTGTCACTGTGTGACGGGAACATCAGAACTAGGAGGGTTTGTTTGGAGTTATTGAGAGAGTTGGTAGAAGTAGGCATTGGCTATATCGGTGGTGTGCAGCTTTGTGATGTCTAGCCTTCTTTGCGTTTGGTTACGAGTGTTTTTAGCTCTACTTAATCTAATTGGCTGCAACTATGTGGTGATCCGAGTCATCACACGAACGTCCATAACGCTTAAGACATGCCTTCCATCAATTACCACGAGATCAATTTGATTTTTTGTATTTTGCTCGGGAGATATCCAGGTTGCCTTGTGAATATCTTTATGCGGGAATCTGGTTCCACTCACAACCATGTTTCTTGCCGAAGCAAAACTTACCAGTCTGAATCCGTTGTCGGAGGTGTTGTTGTGTAGACTGAATTTTCCGACTATTAAACCAAGAGCATCTTCCTTTCCTATTTCAGCATTAAAATCTCCCAGAGCAATTTTAATTTCATGTGCAGGGCAGCGGTCATATATCTCCTCCAGGCGCTCATAGAATGCATCTTTAATGTCATCGCCTTTGTCTTCCTTTGGGGCGTGTACACAAATCAGCGTAATGTAAAAATATTTCGCCCGGATGCGAATGGTGGCTATTCGGTCACTTACAGGGCTAAACCGCCAGACCAGGTGTCAAAGTCTCTTGCCGACTATGAAACCACATCCAAATTCGTGTCTTTCTGCATGGCAGCTGTAACAGATGTCACAGTTCTTTCGTCGTGTGCATCCCTGTCCCGCCCATCTCATTGCCTGTATGGCGGTGATGCCAGCCTTTTGTATTTGTCGAGGACATCCGCCAGGTAGATAGAGGCACCATCTCTGTAAAGAGTTGGGACATTCCAGGTGCATATCCTTAAAACTTGGTCCTTGTATCGTTTGCGGGGGTCGTCAATATATGGGGGGTTCTTGTTTCTTCTTTTCTTCGGGACTATATAAACTAGTTAAAACGTGCTACATGCAATAGCCTATATTACCAAACATCGCATGGCGAGAAGAAGAATTCGGTTAACATTTCGATGCTTATTACAGGGATTTGTGTGCGCATGGGATAGGGGATTTTCTAATTTGAGTTTTCTGATCGTTCATACTTATTAGGAGACTATAACTTCTGATCCAGCGGTTAAACTTTTACGTGACTACATATCCGGTATCCACATAACGACAAGTTATTTCTACATCGCTCTAATTAAAAAACAATCCTGTATGAAATATAAAGACGAAGATGCTTAAAATTCATTCTGTGGGAGGCTGGAGGAAACATATAACAGATTCAGAGTGGTTAGCTTCACGTAGGCAATGAACAAGGTTGTAACTAGAACCGGCTTTCCACACAAAGATATTCAATAGGTAATATAAATATAACAAGACTTATATGCAATGAACCATGATGATGAAAGGTATGTTACAGGCGTTATGGTGCATCTATAAAATGGTATCATAGGGCAGTGAAAGACTAAAGCCCGTCTTAATGAATGGGGGGGGCCTTTTATGTGTGTAATGGTTCATCCTTGGAAAACCATATACTAGATCACAGAAACGCTGTAAAAAATACTTAAAAACAACAATTCGACAGTTTTTGAAAAAAAAAAACTGTTAGATGCCATGGCTGAATTTTATATTCACAAGCAGTTGAAATCTCCAGTGAAGATTGACAAAAGTCTAATGGAACCATGATCTCATTAACACTCTAATAGACATATACATGTGGATAGCTGTGTGCGTCTATGCCGATATTATAGATGTCATTGAGTGAGGACTATGACCCATATAATAAAATAATGTTTGAGATAAATTCTATTGCATAAATATTTGTTTTTTACTCTCTCCTCCTTCTAAATTTTTAATCTTTGCCAATGTCAAGCAAGTTACAATGTCTTTTTTTTATATATTTTTTAAAACCTCTCCCCCTTTTCTGTCATTATGATCATAAATTTGTACACTTGTTCATACGATATGACACCTAACATGCCCACTTGGCTATAATGATATGTGTCAAGATGACTACCTCAATTCCTCATTTGGCTAGTGGCCATTTGTTGAAAGATATTTCTCCAGTTGATAGGAGGACAAATATGCAGTTTTGATTGCCTGCCTTTTGGGAAGAAGCCAAATGGTAATTCATGTCTTCGTTTATATGATAATATTAAATACACTGTGTTGCTGTTCGGAACATTAATCACCATTTGAATGACATGCAGTGCTTTGTGTGGTTATCATCATAAATCAATTCAATTTGATGGGTAATCAAAACCAAAATCCACATTTACATTGGAATTGAAAAGATAGTGTACAAGAAATCAAAAGTTTGATATACCGCATTGTAAGGTAACCTCAAAAATAGACGGAAGAAAGAACTCAAATAAACAATTTGTTAAAGAAGTCCACCAAAAGAGGGTCATTTATAGAGTGATGTGCAGCTGGTTGCGATAATATGTATAATTATGTATGCTAACAAGAATTTTGCGAAAGTGATAAACGTTTTTGGCCACTGCTTTATCTAGTGACAATCCAAAGATTGAGGCTTAATAAGGAAAATGTATACAAAATTACTTACTTATTTACTTAGCTGGTACTTCTATGCAATCCCAGTGGATTATATACCGCACGAAGAAAAATATTATAAGCGCCTCGATCTTCTGCGCTTCTTCTCCAGTTAGTCACACCGAGTTCTGTAAGGTTCTCAGAAACCTGATGTATCCAGCGGAGTTTTGATCGCCCTCTTCTGCGCCGTCCATCGAGTTCATTGTCGAAGACATTTCGAGCTGGAGCATTTTCGTCCATGCGTACAACATGACCTAGCCAACGCAACCGTTGCACCTTAATGCGTTTGACCACGTCAATGTCAGTATACAGCTCGTACAGCTCATGATTCATACGACGCCGATACTCTCCGTTAACGATGATGGGCCCATATATTTTACGGAGTATTTTTCTCTCGAATACCGCCAGAACCGATTCATCCGCTTGTGTCATAACCCAGGATTCTAAGCCATACATTAAGACAGGTAAAACCAGTATCTGGTATAGCTGGAGTTTTGTTCGTCGAGAGCGGGCTCTGTCATTGAATCGCTTGCTCAGTCCGTAGTAGCATTTATTTGCAAGCAGGATTCATCTCCGGATTTCTAGGCTGACATTATATGCTTTGTTGATGGCGGAGCCTAGGTAGACAAAATTATCTACCACCTCGAAATTATAGTTGTCAACGTTCACGCAATTTCCCAAACGAGTAGATTCTTTGTTCGTTGAAACTAATAACTTCGTTTTGTCCTCGTTCACCGTTAGGCCCATTTTCGCTGATTCCTTCTGTATACCTGAGAACGCTGCAGTCACATCCCGCAGTTTTCGACCGATGATGTCTACGTCATCAGCGTACGCGAGTAGCATGTGGCTTTTGCTGAATATAGTGCCACTCGTGTTTACTGCAGCTTTCCTCATTATCATCTCCATCACAATGTTGAAGAGATCGCACGATAGGCCGTCGCCTTGTTTTACGCCTCGTCTGGTATAGAATGGCTCCGTAAGGTCCTTGCCAATCTTCACAACTTTGTGTCAGCCAGCGTTATTCCGCAAAGACGTATCAGCTTCGCTGGAATACCAAACTCAACCATGGCTCTGAGTAATTTCTGCCGTATCGGGCTGTCGAAAGCAGCTTTATAGTCGACAAAAAGATGTTACGTGTCGATCTGTTTCTCTTGGGTCTTTTCCAGGATTTGCGGAATGTGTGTGCGGTAGTTGTAGCACACACTTGGATCACCTTTTTTCGGAACAGGACATAATACGCTTACATTCCAATCGTCGGGCATGCACTCTTTAAGCCAAACCGTGCGCAGGAGCTGGTGTATGCTCGTTATCAGCTCCTCGCCACCGGACTTAAAGAGCTCTGCGGGCAGACCGTCGGCATCGGCTGCTTTGTTGTTTTTCAGCCGCGGTATTGCTCTTCTTACCTCGGCTTCTTACCCGTCGTCGACAATTGGCGTGATAACTTCACGTGCGCTGCATTCTGGAACCAGCAGTTGCTGGAATTGTTCTCTCCATATGTGCAGCACACTCTGCGTATCCGTGACCAGATTTCCATCACTGTCGTTACAGGTGGGGAGGCCAATACCGTATTCATTTGCTCTTACTTTCTGGTAAAATTTTCGGGCCTCACCTCTATCCCTGTATCGCTCAATATCCTCGTTTTCCCGTTCCTTCATCTGACGTTTTTTTCGCCTAAATAGCTGTCTCACCCGTTTTGCTTTCTCCTTATGCCGTTCCCTAACAGCACGGGTTACAATTGGCTGTAGTGTTGCCCTTTAAGCAGCATCCTGTTCCTCAGACGCTATGCGACATTCTTCATCGTACCAGGATTCGTCTGAGCGCCACTTTTCATATCCTAGCACTGTTGTTGCGGCGGTTGCATTGGAATGCGCAATATGCTGCCACTGTGTATCGGGAACGTCAGAAGTAGAGGCGTTGTGTCGTAAAAGTTGGGAGAGCCGGTTGGAGTAGGCAGTAGCTATCTCTGGGGTTTGTAGCTTCGCGATGTCCAGCTTTCTTTGTGATGGGGAATGGGACTTTGCCCAGAGGTTGAAAGTTACTGATTGTCACTCACTTGGAAGTGACCAGAAGCGATTCCTTTGTGGCACTGTCCAAGCAGCTAACTACTTCCGGTCTTAGACCAAGTATTCCCTGGGCAATGACTTTAAAGCAACCGCTTAGAAGTTAGCTAGCGTTAGAAGGCGAAACGTTGAGTAACCTAATAGGCATGCTACCACCGATGCGTCTTAGGAAGTAGGTAACAGAAGTTACTGAATCTCAAAACAGGCTCTCCTAGTGGCTTTGGCAGCCCCAAGAAACTAGGATCGGGAGCGGTGGCCTAATAAGCCACTCTCCTTAAACAAAATTTATTATGAAAACACGGAGAATAAATAAAACAAGAACCCCCCCAAATGTTGACGACGTGGTTTCATAGTCGGCAAGAGACTTCGACACCTGGTCTCGCGGTTTAACCCTGTAAGTGACCGAATAGCCACCATTCGCATCCGGGCGAAATATTTTTACATCACGCTGATTTGTGTACACGCCCCGACGGAAGATAAAGACGATGAGATTAAAGATGCATTTTACGAGCGCCTAGAGGAAACATACGCCGCTGCCCTGGCCACGACATTAAAATTGTTCTGGGAGACTTTAATGCAAAAATAGGAAGGGAAAATGTTCTTGGTCCATCGATCGGTAAATTCAGCCGGCATACCGAAACGTCACACAACGGGTTTTGACTGGTAGCTTCGCAGCGGGAAGGAACATGGTAGTGAGTGGAACCAGATTCCAGCACATAAATTCCACAAGGCAACTAGGCTATACCCCGATCAAAACACCAAAAATCAAATTGATAATGTGGTAATTGATGGCTGTTATAAAATGGCTCTATAATTGTTTTAAATTTTTTCAATAAATAGGCCGTGGCATGGTGTACGAACACGCGACTATCACGTGGGAGATTCATGGTTCGATGCCTGTTACCAGTCATCTAGATGTTCTTTCATCGACGGTCCTTTCGATAGTGTCGAATCGATCTAGTAAAAAGTTTATCAAACAGTGACGTTCGCATTTGTCGTAAACAAGTAGGTGCCGTTGGTTGTGAGTTTAACAACAATGCGTGTTATTTCACAATAATGCGAGAAGCTATTCCATACATCAGTTATGTAGTATAAAGGGAATTTAAGTAATTTGTTATTTGGGTGTTACTATGGATTCTTGGCTATGCGTTTTGTGGCCTACTTACCAATACACCCATCCTTTTGTCAGATGGCTATTGTATTTTGGCAACGTTGTCGAATTAACACTACCCAGTTTCGCAAATAATGCCTTTTTAATTATTAGAAATTTTTTTTTATTATTATTGCTATTGTTATTATTTTACATTACCATGTTTATTAGTAAAGACATGTATTTGAAATGGTAAGCATAACATTTGCCATATGTTGTTTTTTAGTTCATTTATTTAATTGCCCCTAGGGAGATGGCAATGTCGTAAATGTTCATAATAATAGTTTAATAGTTATAACCAAACTGGCTAATTAAATTAATTAAATTATTAACCACGACCGATATTTTGCCTAAGAGATGTTGGAAATTCCAAAAAAAAAATCAGATTATCTGTATAGTAGAATATTTAAAATTAATTAATAAGCAGTGTAAAATGTATTTCGCTTGAGGTTCTGTTTTCATATAGCACTGATGTTGGCACTTCTACAAAAAACTACAATTATATTTTGTCGTAGATAACGTGCGTTGTTCGTAGGGGTAACTTATATGTGCCTTCTAAAAGGGAGTGTTTTTTTAAAGGCATATAATTTTTTCAAAAATAAACAACAACGAGTTCGAGTTTTGGGGTGTAATGAAGTCTTGGTAGTGCCGTGAGGATTGTGTTCCCGAGTTTCATCTCTTAAGATGATTTGAAAATAAAAAACTTGGGTAACTTCAAGTAGATTCTCTTCCCATTCACCGAACACACGACGTAACCGATGATCCGCTGGCTTTAATGCTTGCATCAGCTGGAATTTGCACGAATGCAGTCAAATTTCTTTCCTAAAAATTTTCCAAATGGTGGACGAGAAGAGGCAGAGTTGCTGAGAACGATATTGGATCGATAAATTCGAGTCCTCCGTCACACTCACTTTTACCGTAGCGATGGCTTCTTCTAGAGCTAGTCACATGGACAATTATACTCACCATAAACTTGACGAAGTGAGCTTTGCAAGGTAAAGAAAAGTCAAACAAACTTCATTAGTATGACAGTTTTACATATATCCCTATCGGAATTTGTATTCGTCAAAGAAAATGCCTATTAGATTAAATTTTTACGCCTCACATGTAGGTACTTCAATTAAAGTCACAAAATCGCTGGCCTCCGCTGGCCCTCAAAAGGGAAAAAACATAGAATTTGCCGCTGGCTAAAAAAAAAAAATTATTGTGAATATTCCAAAAATTCACTTTACCTTCTCATTGTAAGTGATTGGCATATGTATGTATTTATAGAAATAGAGAGAGAACAATTTCAATATCAAAATGTCCGATTTGGACTACACGTTATCATCCTCTAAATAGTTTACTATGGTAAATCGCTTTTGCGGAATGCAATTATAGCACGCATTTAATTTACACGCCAAATAATATAACTTCATTAGGTAACCAGACTATATCTCGGTAATTGACAATTAATTGTTATTAACTAAAAAACATTGTTAATGACACAAAATGTCGTCAAAGGCGGAATGTGTTAAATTTCCACACTGCTAAAAGGATATTCTGTCTACGCTTTATGACGTTTCGTATACATTTATAATGTGTTGTGTTTATGGCGTTGGAATGCACATTATACAATAAATAATTGCAGTAAATAAAAACTTCTTCTCTGATTATTTTTTGTTTTCAGTATACTTAATATTTAAAAGAGCACTTTAAATAAATATGTTACTTGTAAATTATTAAAAAACAAAGTATCAAAGGAATTTTAAATATCTTTAATTTTTTCAACAATACAACAAACTGGCTTTTTATCCATAATTGAATTAATTCCACGTATATGTAACATACCGGAGACCGGCCGTGGCATGATGGTTAGAACACGTGACTACCATGCGGGAGATCCCAGGTTCAACTCCTGGCTCCAGTCATCTAAAAAAATAAAAAATAAATTTTTCTTTCATTGCAGACCCCCTCGATGTTGTCGACAGCAACTTAGCAGTATAAGTGTCGAGTCAATCGGCATGTCTACTAAAAAGCTCCTCAAACAGTGAGTTAGTTGTGATACTAAAAATAGAAAGCGTGTTAATTCACAACAACGCGTGAAGCTAACGCATACCTCATTCATGGGATTTAAAGGGAAATTCAGTTAAATTATACGTAACAAATCACAGAGAATTCAAATTAAAAAAAAATAATACGTCATCATGACAGCAATTCGACTCATACTAAGCAAAGCAAATTGCGGATGTCTTAGGCTGGGGCCACACTGGCATTTTGTTGTCGCGAGATTTCAAAAGCTCGAACGCCAAAAAAAAAGCTCAACGTCGAATACGTTTTTGGGGTGCAACACTGGCGTTTGTTAACGCGCGTTGTGTAATACCAACAACGTCACTAATAAAACAAACACACACACACACGATGAGAGAGTGAGAGCTTTTTAAAACGCGAGCGATCTATTTGTTAATATCAACAACGTCACTAACAAAACAAACACACACACGATGAGAGAGTGAGAGCTTTTGAAAACGCGCGTTCTACAAACTCAACGCCGGTTTAAATCGCTAGTGTGGCCTGCCCCATTTGATTGTGTATACTTCTACGAAAGCTCTTGAAATCGCGCGACAATAAAACGCCAGTGTGGCCCCAGCCTTAGTTATGTGGTTTAATGAAAATGGTACTATTTGCAATGTTATACATAAAATATGCCTAAAATCACAACTATTGCCAATGCACTTCTAAATTCACATATATTCACTCATATATTCACATAGGTGGTTATATACAGTGGTTTTAAATTACGAAATAAAACTTTTTTATTAAAACAAAACCAAATTTGAAGTAAAAAACATTTTTTATACCCTTCACCATGCGCATGAACAGAGTGAAGAGAATATTAATTTTGTTCTTCCATTTGTAACACCTATAAGAGGACGTGGTAGGTATGACAATATATATATCTTAATATATATAAATTACGTGTCACGTTGTTTGTCCGCGATGGACTCCTAAACTACTTAACCGATTTGAATCAAATTTGCACACCGTGTTCGGTTTGATCCTACTTGAAAGATAGGATAGCTTACATCTTATAGGGGCGGCGCCACGCCCCTTTTTTCAAATATCACTCAGACGGCTTTTCTAATAGACCGATTGATACAAAAATTTTACCATGAGGTACTGTTGACCTGTAGATAGTTCCTGACTACATTTGGTTGTAATTGGATAAAGGGGCGTGGCACCGCCCATACAACTTGAAAATTAAAAAGGCTTTATTTCATGAACTATCAGAGGTATGAAGATGAGATTTGTTATATATGTTGATGGAGCAGTATAAATTACATCCAGGGAGGAAGTGGGCGGTGCCATACCCTCTTTTCAAAAATCGCTCTAACGGCTTTTCTAATAGATCGATTGATACGAAAATCTTACCAAGTGGTACTGTTGACCTGTTGATAGTCCCAGGCTATATTTGGTTGTGCTTGGATAAAGGGGCGTGGCACCGCCCATTCAACTTGAAAATTAAAAGGGCTTGCAGTATGAATTACAGTAAGGGTGGAAATGGGCTGTTCCACACCCTTTTTAAAACAAACGGTTACAACTGTCAAAATTCCACAGTATATTGCTGTTCAACTAGAGATATGAACAGTAAGGTGGGCCAATTTTTTTATTCGCACAAATCGTAACCAAATCGGAATCTACGATGATTTTTAAGAAAATTTCACCAATAAACTTTGTGTCTAAAATCAATTCCTAGCTCGCGTTGGGAAGCATGAAGATTTCAGATAGAGATTTTTTTTGTTTTTAAATGAGCACAAACCGAAAACTTCAGATATATATTTTTACAGACCTTCTGCGTAAAACTGACTTCCCAACGAACTAAATGAGTTATTACAGAAGCAAATCTATGTATTGGTTAAAAAGTTATGGCCTCTGAGAGTTGGCATACAGAAATTAAGTTTTTAAAAATCATTTTTCAGAATATTTGCTCATTGCTAAAAAAAAAATTTCTACCTGAAATCTTCATGCTTCTCAGCGCGAACTAGGAATTGATTTTAGATATATAGTTTCTTAGTGAAATTTTCTAAGAATTCTTCGTACATTCCAATACTGATATACGGTTAACAGGTTGTTTTTTTTTTTGACGCGAACTAATTAATTCGCCCTAATGATCAGGCTATTTCGAATAAAATAAGTTAAAAGTGCCGAGGCGCTGCCCACGCACTTCAATAGTTAACTTTTTACCTGTATCAAATAATGGTCCGTACACCAGGCAGTTGAGGATGCGCAGACTAAAATAGTGATTTTTTTTAATTTACTTTACAGGTATGTATTTTTCAATTACTTCTCAGGAGAGCGAATCGGTAATAAATCATATAGATAGAAAAATTAAGCAATATTCATTGTAGTTATACTACAATGGTTAAATTTTTATAGTATATCAGATGTAACATTAGCAAACAATTGAAAATAACCTATGCATGGGGTATTTTCTTGACATATAGAACTTCTGATAGGTATAAGTGTAAATCTAGCTGTCATACTAATGAAGTGTAATAGACTTTCTTTTAGTATACTTTGCAAAATCACCATGTAAAAACTAAACAAGAACAAAGTTTACAAATCATGCAAATTTATTTTCAAAATACACGTTCTGTTCGCCAAACTTATGGAGCCCTTTATGAAGTTGAGGGTGCATGTAATGATGCATCTGAGCAGCTAATAGAAGCCATCGACGCTGTAGACGTTAGTATGACAGGGGACTCGAATTTATCGAACCGACTTCATTCTCTGGAACTCGGTCTCTGCAAATGCTGAGGAAAGACCTTGGCCTACATTCATATAAAATCCAACTGGTAGAAGAAGTAGAGCCAATGGACGATCAATTGAATTTTTTATTTATCATATCATTGAACATTATTTGAAGGAGAAATGGTTCTAACACGACGCTGTAACATGCCATACAGCGCGTGAGACCATCACTTTGCTAAGCCAAACGTTGGTGACCGAATTATCTCAAAAAATGGTAATACGAGTTCAATACAAAAACAGTATTACGGATTATTCTTGATCCGTGTGAGAAGAAGACATGACAAAAGAAGTTTTTATGGCTAAAGGCATGAAGCTTCAAACGGAATTTTCATTTGCGGTCAGTAGGAGAAGGCATAACAAAAATGTTTTTTTATGACCAAAGAGATAGTTAGTATACAGATGGTTCACGCTACTACGGATCAAGATAAATAATTTTGATCTTTAGAGATATGTATGTTTCCGATTTGTGAAAGAAGTGGTTTTTCGCCCTACATACTGAAAAAACTTAATCTACATTTTTATTAGCATTAACAACAATAAAACTTAAGTAGTAAACTTTAATGTTAAGGAGTTACTTTAAATAAGTTACATAAGTAAATAAACTCAACATATTTTTGTCGAGCTTTAGTGCCGTTTTCAAAGTACTTTGTAGACCTAAGTGTGAAATATATTACAAGTTAATATGCAATAGCGAATATAAATGATCAGCATCGAAATCTGAGTTGATTTAAAGGTGACCGTCTGTCCGTCTGTCCGCCCGTCTGTCTGTCCCTGCAACCGCAGTTTAAGAGATATCGAGCTGAAATTTAAAATGCAAGCTTATATCCTCAAAGCGGAGGTTAAGTTCTAAGATGAGACCCATCGGTAAAAAACTACTTCCACCTCCCATACAAAATCCCTCTTTTTGGGGGTGTCGGTATGTCAGTCCCGCGATTACTGCAGTAATTTAAGAGCAATCAAGCTGAAATATTGTACGCAAGCTTTGCTTCCCTCTATTGAGGTTGAGTTCTAAAATGAGCCCGATCGGTCAAAAACTACTCCCGCCTCCCATACAAACTCCCCCTTTTTTGGGTCTATCCCTACGATTACAGCTGTAGTTTAATGGCAATCAATCTGAAATTTTGTATGCAAGCTTCCCTACACTAAGTGGAGGTTTAGTAGTAAGATGAGACCGATCGGTCAAAAACTCTTCCCATCTCCCATACAAACTCTCCCTTTTTTGGGGTGTCCGCCTAACTTCCCCCTCGATTACAGCCGTAGGTTAGGAAATATCGATCTAAAATTTGATATGCTTTAATCCTATAATAGGAGCTTACGTTGTAATATGAGCAATATCGGACGAATACTTCTCCCACCTTCCATACAAACTCCCCCTTTTTCGGGCTATTCGTCTGTATGTCCCTGTAGTTTAAGAACTTCAGGGAGACAAACTGAAAATTAATTTTTTGCTCTTCTTAAAGCGAAACGAAGAGATAAATTACATTTTTCTGCGTGAGAATGCGCCTACTCACTCTAGTAGGGAAACAAAAGGTTGAGTTCGGTGAGAAAATGTTGAAGTCGTAGAGGGCCAGAGTGTTGCCCTGGCATGAACCCTATTGAAAATGTTGGGGGCATACTTGTTCGTAAAATGTACTCTAACAACAAGCAATACAATAGCGTTGCAGAGCTAAAATCGGCAGTAATAGAGTCTTGGGACTCCTTAGAAAGTTCAACCCCAAAACCCTAAAAAAATTGTATGACCGAAAGGCATTTATTACAAAGTGTTTTTTATTTTAAATATGCTTTTTGTTTTAATAAAAAAAAGTTTTATTTCGTAATTAAAAAATACTGCGATCAATTTCATGATCACCCTGAAATGTAAAGAAATGCAAAAAACATTAACTTAACTAAATACAATTTTGTTGTTGTTGGATGTAAAAGTGTAGTTTTTGATTCTCTTTCATTCCTTATCTTCGGTTTCTGATTATGAACCCTTAATTACATCTGCATCGACATAAAGTGAAGCACATAATTTTTCGCTCTCCAGTGTAGTATAGGAGCCTTAATTATTCAGCCTTTTTGCAGTTGAAGAATAAATTCAAAGTTGTCTAAAAATTTAAAGCAAATATCAAACTTAAGTGTGTAAATAATATCGTGAGTCAAATATAGATATTTGTACATTTGTATTGTATTATCAAGTGCAAACGTTTGCGTACATATTACAAACACATATTTGCATACATAGGTGCAGCCACAATTTACGTAATTGCCATATTCTAACATTGCAAGAACGTATATAGAAATTTCTTAACATTACACATTGGTTTTGCACTAAAATGTGTGTAAAATAATTTTCGTTGGCCAACTTACTTACTTACATAAAAATGTTATCCGCCCTACTATCTTTCACAGTATCCATTCCACACAACTTTTGTAAAACATAACTCTATTAGCAATATATGATCTTCCACCGAACAATGGCAAAAAATTTTAATTTGTTCTTATAAAAGTGGTTTTGTGAACCTTGGCTTTAATGGTTACTACCCTAGTGTAATAATGAAAGGAGGCACCAAAAATGTGTGTGCCTACCATTTGCACCTGTCTGTTGCTTATTTTTCCATGATAAGGTGGTGTTACTAAAGTGCTACTGAATTCCGTAAAAACATCTATTGGCGAGTACGTGGCTGAAATCATTTTTCTTGTTGACGGAATATCCAAAGTAGGTAAATTCATTTACTACCTCAAAACAATAATTTTCAACGTTGACGGTGCGCTCAAGAGGACTCTATGTTCGTCGAAATCATTATTTTTGTTTTGTCCCCGTTGACCGCTAAACACAATTTTGCCGACTTTTTTCCTAGTGGTGTGAAAACTGCAGTAACATTCCGCTGATTTCGGCCAATGATATGTATATTGCCGATGATATACATTTCATTGGCCAGTGGCATGTGGCTCTTGTGGAATATGATGTCAGACATGTTGACACCAGCCTTTCTCATCACCTTATCAATAACATGACAAGCTATCGCACTGCCTGAGACTTCTTTCCGTGTTGAATGGTTGGTGTTTCCAAGGTACATCTACAGAGTCGAATTAGTTTTGCAGGAATACAAAACTCAGATATGACCTCGTATAACTAATTCCTTATCGGATAGTCGGGACAGCTTTGTAGTCGACAAAGAGGTGGTAGGTATCTATATGCTTTTCATGAGTTTTCCAGGATTTGTCGTAAAGTGAATATTTTATCCGTCATCGATTTACTAGGTCTAAAGCCGCGCTGGTACACAATAGGCTTGAAATTACATTGTACGCAATTGGTATTAGGCTTTTCCCACGGAAGTTCTTACACTAATTATGATCTCCTTTCTTGTACATGGGACATAACTGACTGAGACTCCAATCCTCTAGCTACATGTTTTCCATGAGCTGACGCATGCTCCTAATCAGGTCTTCCCCACCTGTCTTAAACAATTCAGCCGGGAGACCTTCGGCTCCAGCCGCTTTGTTATTTTTAAGGTGGGATATTCCCATTCGTATCTCGCTCTTGCTCAGAGGCGGACAGTTAAAACCATCGTTATATATTGGTGCGGGTCTTCTGGAGAGGTGTTTGTATCAAGTAAATTGGTGAAATGTTCTCTGCATGTCTTTAGAACGTTACTTGGGTCCGTGACTAGCTTATCATCGCTGTCCTTCCGGGGGGGCAACCCTATTCCACGCATTCGCGCCTGAACGCTCTTGTAGAATTTTCGGGATTGCCTCTGCTTTGGAGCAACTTAGTGCACTCATCCTGTCTCTTCTTGAGCTCCTTCTTTTTCCGTCTAAAAAGACGAGTTGCCTCTCTTCTCTTCTACCTGTGCCGTTCACGAACAGCACTTGTTGCCATTGGCTGCAGTTTCGCCCTGTATGCAATATCCGCCTCTCTCGTGGCGGACAATAATAAATAAGTTTGTATTCTGAACGATTATTTCGTATTTCATAATTGGAGTGATTCATCCAATCTACGCCTCGATTTTTGGGTCCTTCTATGTCTGTTCTATGGAGTCGACTATATATTGCCACTGCGAGGTAATATTATCAGGGTGTGGAGCATTTCGTTGCAGTAGATTGAAGTGGTTGGAGTAGGCATCCGCTACCTCTGTGGTCTGTAGCTTACCGATGTCTTTCGTTGTACCTGGTTACATACGTGTTTCGCCATGCTTAGTCAATCGCAACCCTGATCATCGTACGTCCAGAATACTCGATGCGTGCCTCTCATCACCTACCACGAGATCCATCCGATTCATCGTCAATTGATCTGGAGATAACCATGTTGCCTTTTGTATATTTCTATTGTCAAACCTAGTGATGCTTAAACTTAAAAACTTAATTTCCCTTTGCACCCCATGAATGAGGTATGGGATAGCTTCTCGCGTTGAACCTGCGATCTCCCGCATGGTAGTCGCGTGTTCTAACCACTATGCCACGGCCGGTCCCTAGTGCTGCTAACTTCTATATTATGCCATATATGGTATGTTCAAATGTGGCCTCCCTGCTTATTTTAGCACTAAAATCGCCTTGTAAAATTTTGATGTCATGGCCCGGGTTACGGTTATACCCATTTTCTAGGCTCTCGTAGAACTCGTCTTTGTCCCCATCGCTTTTCTCTTCTGTCGAAGCAAGGGCACACATAAGTGCTATGGGGAAAAACACATGAGAATAGGTGACGCCATCTCATGCCAACCACAAATCCCCATCCAAACTCGTGCTTATCCACATGGCCGCTACAGTAAATGTCGTACACCTTCATGCGCGAGACCCGTGTCCCGTTCACCGGATTTCTGTAAAGCAGTTATGTCAGCCTTGTATTCTTTGAGGACTTCCGCCAGGATGGATGGAGGCACCTGATCTGTATAGTGTTCTAACATTCCAGGTCCATATCCTCAAATCATGGAACTTTATTCGTTTGAGGTGGTCGTCAAAATTTGGGGTCCTTTTTATTTTTTTTTACATCTTTTCACGCCAAACGTCGGTGGGGGGTTGCAAGCCCAGAGTACCACGTCGCCGTTTTCTCCTCCTGTCAGCATTTTATTACATTCGCCCATTCTGGGTTATGTAGTCTCCTAAATTGTTCCAGCAGCAGTCAGCGACCGTAGTAGGTATATATTTTCCTTCGTAACGCTTTTCTAAAGATAGAATATCTTTGTGGAACCTTTCACCATATTCATCGGACACGTCGTTGCAGCATTCATAAATAAATCCAAATGAGAGGGCAAAAAATTCACTTTCAAGGAAATGTTGCATCCCAAGTTTACGTATATTAAATTTTTCAGCAATCGCCTCCATACAAATTTTTAACGGAAAATAAAACTTTCTTTTAAATAACCAAAAAACTATGCCTGATAGCAAAATTCCAGACCAGGGTACCGCTCACTTCGCCCTCACAGTTATCCCGACGTCGTCGACCAAATTATTTGTAAAAAATTCGAACTGTGTTTAAAATTTGTCAAAAATTACTATTTTGTTAAATTAAAATATAAAACCACTACTCTCTTAACCACATGAAAATCGGCTGAAACCACAGTGCAATCTATGAACATGTAGCTATTGCTATGCAGCACCATCGTCCTTGGAGAGTTTCACTTTCAGAAGACGCTTTATACCTGCATGCATGCCTGCATATAATTTAACAAACTACACGTTGCTTTGAAATTGATATGGCTTCTAACTTTATTACTTTCATGGGTAAGTATTTTTCTCACAAGAACTTGCAAGTTTACACACAGAACAGTATGTTGTGAGCATGGGCTTTGCATCTCAGTGGGGATTTAAAGAAACGGTATCATGGGAGGTAGTCACTTTATAATTTTTCAATATGTGTGGTGGCAGTGGCAGGTAAAGTTTAATATTGGCTTTTTAGTTATTGGCCTGTTAAAGTTACTACACAACTTTATATGTATGGCAAAAGAAAATGTTGCCGCAATTTCGAGCATTAAATCCAACAATGTTGAATTCATTCTCAAAAAACTGCTAGGATGAGTCAAGAATGTACTAGTATCATTCGCTATATTTTACCTGTGGCCATGGGTTAAGCAATAAATTTAAAAGTTTCTCATTGAAAGGTTCCATTACAATATAGTTTCATAAAGTGAAGCTATTGAAACAAAACTTTAGTGTGTTTGCGTTACATAAAAATATCACAGACTGCGAGTGTCATTATCCTGCTGAACTAAATGATCGTATTTTCAAGCTTTCAGAAGTAGAATTCGTCAAACTTCTTGAAAAATTTTACAGTCACTTAGTATCTCATATTCAAAAGTTGTGACTACAATATTTTTGAGAAGGCGCAGCAAAGGGTGATGATGAAGATAGTTTGGCAACTATCGAAAAAGCTATCCGCCCCGCCATCTGTCATCATAATCCATTTCACACAGTTCTTGTTAAACACACTTTTCTTTTGTTGTAATTTCTGACAATAAAATTCATGAAATTAAATGTTTGAATATCGTATTTTAAGTTACAATAAAATATTTTTATAAATGACTACATACTTATTAAGTTGCATTTCATTGGCATTCATCCTCAGTTTTTTCAGGTACTGACAACAGTTTGAATTTGTCGCTAAGCATTAAATATAAAGCAATATCTGCCCGATTTAAAAAAAATGTCATCGGTTGAAGGTGTTCGTCAGTCATTCACTTCATCGCTATTAGGCATATTAATAAATGTAAGCTTAATGCAATTGTGAATACCAATGTGTCAGCACTTGGACTTTAATCTTTGTCGTTGTAACATTTTTATTTTCATATCCTCATATATATAGTTTCCTGAAGCCTTTCATCCATAGGATGTTTTCCTGTTTGCATTTGGAATTTCCACCGCAATGTGAATAACTCAAAGATGACAACATAATCTTAGGTCAACGTTTGTCGCCTTTGTCAAGCGTTGTGTTGACTGTTGCCAGTGTTACCGCCATAACCGCCAACAATATTCAAGACAATGTTGACTAAGGACTAACCGCGGTAACCGCGAACTATCTAGTTTTATGACCACAACCAATATAACCAAAGCAACACTAACGCAAAAAGTAACCGCCGCACAGTGGGGTAAATTCACGATCTGGGCGGCCAAAATTATTTGAAGCAATTTTATAAAGCAGAATGTTAAAAAATTACTCGGTGAGGCGTAAAAATGAATAATATAATATGTTAACATTCAGGGGTAGAGGTTGCTACCGTTTTTATACAAAAAATGGTTTTTATAAAAAATTTAAGATACAAAGTACTTCCCATATATCTTCACAAGGTTGCATTTTAGAGTCCTACCTCCCAATAACTTTTTATTTGTCTGGATACCCTCTATTGAAATTATAGCGAGGTATTTCAAGTAAACGTTACAAAAGTTATATTTGGAATGAAAATTTTGAACAATAAAATCAATACACATCAAATTCATTTACAAAGCAAACTACGTTACTTAATTAAACAAGTGATTGTTGATATACTTCAACACGCCTCCTCAACAAGACTTGTTATTAATTCGCATGCCCATTGCATCGATACAAAAGTTGTGCTTTGTTTTAGGTAACGGTTTGGTTAAGACATCGGCAGGCATCTCAGCGGTAGGCATATATTTGACTTCAACTATTTGCTCTTTAATAGCCTCTCTGATAAAATGGTATCTGTAGTGGATCTGTTTTGTCCTTGAGTGATGTCCACCGAACTTTGCCATATGTTGGGCACTTTGCGAGTCAATGAAAATAGTTATAGGACCTTGTGATTTATAACCAAGTTCTTCCAATATGTAACCCAAGTACATGGCCTCTTTTGCTGCTTGAGTCAGAGCCATATATTTAGCTTCAGCACTTGATGTAGCTACGACGATTATATTTAATCACAGATTGAAGGGTGAAAAGTGATGATGCATAACTTTTTGCCTACAGTTCGGTTTTGGTACCTATTGAAATTAACAAAAATACCATATTTTTCAATGCTGCTTTACTAGTAGGAATTTGAATTATAATTTTATTTAGCAAAGTGAATTAAATAATATTAACCTGCTTTATAATTTTCTATTTTACTTAAATGTTTAAACTAAACACACGCCTGCCCATAGCCAGCTAAAATTGTTGCTTTACCTTAACGCACCAAAATAGAAAATGCACGATTAGCAACAAGTAACTTTGACAGCGTGTAGAAAACGAATGTAAGCAAAATAAAATGAAAAAAATTACGGAATCTAGTTACGAATTCTGTTCTCTTTACCCTACAACCGGAAATTATTAAAAACATTGGTTTCTGAGAAATCGAATTTTGGCTGCCCAGATCGTGAATTTACCCCTCTGTGCGCCGACCGGTTCTTAAAGGTCTTAATCAAAAGAAGGAGAAAACCGCAGCAGTAAGTGCGAGAAACTGCAGTAAGTGCAAGTATTCTGACCCAATCAGGATTTATATGCTCCTTGAAAATGTTTACGGATTAGTTGTATTTTTATTTTATAACCTTCGTCAAAAGGGGGAAATGAAAGCTCGCCCGCAAACATACTGAAATTCGTTAGGCGGCAACCACTTACCGCATCAACCACTTTTAAAATGCATCAACAATGAAGGAAAATCTACCCTATTGGTTAGGATTAAAACCGCAGAATTATGCAGATTAAACTCATGGGTTTTCATTGCTGTGTTAATTTAACGAATTGTCAGTGCTTGTTGAAGGACCGTCTAGGTGAATTTCATGCCAAAGAGTACATCATTAGTCCTTAATGTTTAGTTCAACGAAAGACTATGAAATATTACAAGGCACGTAAAGCTTTGTGCCACACAAGTCAAGTTTGAGGTGTGTTAAGATTGTCCTTCTGTTGTTGTCCTCATGAAATGCAGACACATAATTTTTAATAACAAACACACAAGATACACGCAAAACATTTATGTATTCTATCTAAGAAAAATTATAAAAATCATAAATAAAGTATTCGAAAACAATGTCTGTAGTCCTTTGTGATGATTCTATTGTTTTGTACTGGTGCAGTCGTTTTTTCTTACTTATCCTCCACTATATCAGACAATTTGACATTGTTTTGACAGGTCATTGTATTATTAAGTGTGACGGAGACAAAGACCTGAACATTGAAAGCGGTGAGTGTTAACGCCAGAAACGACAACAAAAATAATGATGACCTCACCAATGGTTGCCGTACAATAGACAAGTTTATGTTTTTTGTTGTGTCTTGCTATTGTAAACGGGGGAGAAAAAACTTCATAGAATTTGTTTTAATTAAAAAATAAACTTGATAATGGTGGGAAAATATTAAAAACTTTTTTTTTTTAATTAATTTTTGTAGTGGGTTTTTTTGCAAGTGAGTTTATTATTCATACATTATGGAAATTCAGATGAAATCGGTTAAGAGCAAATACAAAAGAGTGCAAAAATCTGTGAAATGCATATATGCTTAGATGCCTTTTTCGCTTAAAAAATTAAATTTAATTGAAGTTCCTTTAACATGGAATGTAGAAAGGCCACATTAAATTTGATCTCTTTTTTCTTCCGTAAACTACGCATTCAACAACAAATGGGATCTTAATTTCTAATCAATATGAACAAGTGGGGAAATCGCTAGGAATTTGTTGCAAATTCCCCATTTAACTATTAGGGAGTGGCCCAAATCCATATGACAATTTTTAAATGTTTTGTATCTCATAAGAAGCTTAATTTGTGATCACTATGGTTAGAAGGAGAAATCAATAGAAAGAAGTAGTAAATCCATATGTCAATAAACATTCATATTAAGGTTCACTTATTCTGATAAAAAGTACTACTTGTATTAAAATCCTACACGTAAATTTGTATACCCTTCACCATGCGCATGAACGGAGTGAAGGGTATATTCATTTTGTTCTTCCATTTGTAACGTCCATAAGGAGGCGTGGTAGGTATGACAATATATATATAAATGATCAGCATCGAAATCTGAGTCGATTTAAAGGTGACCGTCTGTCCGTCTGTCCCCGCGATTACAGCCGCAGTTTATGAGATATCGAGCTGAAATTTGGAATGCACGCTTTTATCCTCAAAGCGGAGGTTAACTTCTAAGATGAGCCCGATCGGTCAAAAACTAATCCCACCTCCCATACAAACTCCCCTTTTTTGGGGTCTGTCCCTGCGATTACAGTAGTAATTTAAGGGCAATCAAGCTGAAATTTTGTATGTGAGCTTTCCTACACTAAGCGAAGGTTGAGTAGTAAGATGAAACCGATCAGTCAAAAATTACTCCGACCTCCAATACAAAATCCCTCTTTTTGGGGGTGTCCGTACGTCATTAACCGCGATTACAGTAGTAATTTAAGAGCACTCAAGCTGAAATATTGTATGAAAGCTTTTCTGCTCTAAGCGTAGGTTGAGTATTAAAATGAGAACGATCGGTCATAAACTTCTCTCACCTCCCATACAAACTCTCCCTTTTTTGGGTTTGTCCCTGCGATTGCAGCCGTATTTTAAGAGGTATAGAGCTGACATTTTGTACGCAAGATTCAATATCTAAGCGGAGGCTACTTTTTAAGATAGGCAATTTCGGTCAAAAACTACTCCCACCTCTTATTCAAACTACCTTTTTTGGGGTGCCCGCGTAACTGGCTGCGATTATAGCCGTAGGTTATTAAATATTGAGCTGAAATTGTATATGCAAGCTTTAATCCTATAATAGTAGCTTACGTTGTAAGATGAGCAATATCGGACGAATACTTCTCCCACCTTCCATACAAACTCCCCCTTTTTGGGGGTGTCCGTATGTATGTCCCTATAGTTTATGAGCTTTCGGTTTGAAATTTAGTATGTAAGCTTGTGTCCAGAAGCAGAGGTTAAGTTCTAAGATAGACATGATCGGATTTAAACTAGTCCCACATCCCACACAACTTTCCATTTTTGGGGAGTTACAAAAGTCATAAAAATAAGCTCCATCTCACCAACTCATAAACTTATCGGTAAATCGAATAAAATCTATACAAAATTACTGACAAAATAGATGTGTGAAGCTAAAAGTAACGTCCACTTCTCACCAACTCCCCTGTTTTGTGGTACAAAGTTTAATAAAATATAGTTATAGTGCAAATAACCAGTTTTACCACCATTTTTACAAATGGTGAAGGTAACCGCCATTCGACATAGCCGAAGATAACCGCCTTACTAGTTTTGTTTAAATTTAAATCTTATTTTTATTCCTTTTTAAGTTGAACCGATGAAAGACCATCACTTACAAACTTCTGTAGTTAACAAACACACCACAAACATATTAGGTAACTGTACTTACTCCGGTTTGGGTTCCCGTCATATCTTTTGCGTTCACTTATTTCTAAATTCTCACAATGGTCTTTGTGAAAAGCTGCTCTCCGTTGTGTGTATGTTGCAAAAATTTGTTAAGCCAATGCCAAGGAAACGAAAATGCTTTTACAAGTTACTAGACTTAGTCCAGTTCATGTGACTATAGTATAGTTCATTTGCATGAAACGATAGTTCAGTGAAAACTTTATCTTTCTATGCTAACTTTAACAATTATTTTTGGAAACATTCGGCTAAGCAAAAATTTTTGCAGAATGAGAGATATTGTAAAAACTAAAATCTTTTGAAACAAAGCAGAATTAAAATCAAAGCATGAATGTGTTGTTGCTGGGTTTTTTTTTTTTTTGTTGAAAACATGATTTTGAGAAGTAACTGTTAACAGTAGTTTAGGTGGTTACTTAAAGCACAGCAACAAGAAGAGAGAAATGTTTAATAACAGTACTGTAAATGTATTTTATTGGATGGAAATCTAACAGATGTATGTATTAGTGAAACAAGTAGGAAACTCACTTATGAAATTGAGACATGGTAAATTATTTGCCGATCTTTGTTAGAAGATCGTGCATGCCCGACGATTGGAATGTAAGCGTATTATGTCCTGTGCTTAAAAAAGGTGATCCAAGTGTGTGCTCCAACTACCGCGGGATCAGCCTTTTACCCATCGCATTCGACAGCCCGATACGGCAGAAATTACTTGAAGCCATGGCTGAGTTGGTATTCCAGCGAAGCTGATACGTCTTTGCGGAATGACGCTGACTGACACGAAGTCTTCAGTGAAGATTGGCAAGGACCTTACGGAGCCATTCTATACCAGACGAGGCCTAAAACAAGGCGACGGCCTATCGTGCGATCTCTTCAACATTGTGATGGAGATGATAATGAGAAAAGCTGCAGTAAACACGAGTGGCACTATATTCAACAAAAGCCACATGCTACTCGCGTACGCTGATGACGTAGACATCATCGGTCGAAAACTGCGGGATGTGACTGCAGCCTTCTCAGGTATTCAGAAGGAATCAGCGAAAATGGGCCTAACGGTGAACGAGGACAAAACTAAGTTATTAGTTTCAACGAACAAAGAATCTACTCGTTTGGGAAACTGCGTGAACGTTGACAACTATAATTTCGAGGTGGTAGATAATTTTGTCTACCTAGGCTCCGCCATCAACAAAGCAAATAATGTCAGCCTAGAAATCCAGAGAAGAATCCTGCTTGCAAATAAATGCTACTACGGACTAAGCAAGCGATTCAATGACAGAGCCCTCTCTCGACGAACAAAACTCAAGCTATACAAGATACTAATTCTACCTGTCTTAATGTATGGCTCAGAATCCTGGGTTATGAAACAAGCGGATGAATCTGTTCTGGCGGTATTCGAGAGAAAAATACTCCGTAAAATATATGGGCCCATCATCGTTAACGGAGAGTATCGGCGTCGTATGAATCATGAGCTGTACGAGCTGTACACTGACATTGACGTGGTCAAACGCATTAAGGTGCAACGGCTGCGCTGGCTAGGTCATGTTGTACGCATGGATGAAAATGCTCCAGCTCGAAAAGTCTTCGACAATGAACTCGATGGACGGCACAGAAGAGGGCGACCAAAACTCCGTTGGAAAGACCAGGTTACTGAGAACCTTACAGAACTCGGTGTGACTAACTGGAGAAGAAGCGCAGAAGATCGAGGCGCTTATAATATTTTTCTCCGTGCGGTATATAATCCTCTGGGATTGCATAGAAGTACCAGCTAAGTAAGTAAGTATGTTAGAAGATCGAGTATAATTCCTTTTACATAAATATTAAAAAAAACAAATAGAAATATTTTGGATTCATCAATTGAATAAACTATTATAACTTATGTTATTGATATTATTGCAATGAAATGTCACTGACAATAAAACCTTGCCCATTACTCCGATATACGATTCAATTGGAAAATTTGTATATACAGAGTTTTAACTCCAAATTCGTAACATTTATTGACTGCCTTCAATTTATTTCATCTGGCTTAAAAGAGAAGTATCGTTGGGGTACCTGTGAATCCGTCAAAATGAATTATATAAAAATTTTCTTGAGTGGACGATTGCTGACAATGTGCATCGAATTGCCAATGCTGGTAGAGTTTTATTTTTCCCTCTATTTTGCTCTGGATAAGCTTTAAGCCATTAAGCCCGGGATATCTATCAGTACGAGTTTACATTGTTTCAATGGGGAGGATTTGGGTATTACAAATTGAGTGCGAGTTTTTTGTTTTATTATTACAGTACAAATATAAACAAGACAAATTTTATGTGATTTTTCATGTACATTCCTGCGTTAACAAATTGTTTTTATTTTTCGCGATGATTTTCCAATTTACGCTTTAATTGAAAGTGCTGTGGACATTTTTTTCATATTGCAAATGTAGATGTATGCAAGTAGACAGAAAGGCATACAGCTTCATTGGCAAATAAGTTGTAAATGAATACATTTTCTGTGGCAGTTGCAGTAGGTTGGTATTATTATTGCGGGTGTAGAATTGGATGAGGACCAATATCTGTGTGCTGTGCTAAGTTCACCGGTGTCGATTTTTTTCCCCTATATAAGAGAGACCACTATAATCTTAACTAATTATAAAATTCGTTACATGGAAACGTTTGTCACGTATAAACTTAATGAACAACACTGTGTTAGTCGCAAAAAAGAGAAGGCCGGACTCGACTGTTTTACCCAAATTCAGACACGGGGAATCGAACTGCATCATTAGTTAGTTACAATGAAGCTTTCATACAAATTGTTTTTTAAAGTTGTCTTTTTACTTTGAGTTGTGTTGTAAGGTGTGAAGGTGTGATTTATTTGATACAACATTTTTGAAGACGACTTATCCGAAAATCCAACTATAGTTTGCGAAAATCAATATGAGCTCATAAACACCTACACTTGTATAAAGTGCTCATGATAACTAAAAAAAAATAAACTATTTTTTCTCAGGGGTAGGGGCTTAAGAACTTAAATCGATTTCCGCAGAATATTGTTGGGTTTCCGGATAAGCCAGTAAGCTTATTCAAACC
Source organism: Muscina levida (assembly GCA_964034835.1). Lineage (NCBI taxonomy): Eukaryota > Metazoa > Arthropoda > Insecta > Diptera > Muscidae > Muscina > Muscina levida. The sequence goes on from OZ035881.1 coordinate 104,712,254, forward strand.
CAACAATAGCTTGTCTAAAATTTAGTTAACACTTAAAACACAACTCAAAGTAAAAAAGATAATAAAAAAGTTTTGTTGCAGCCGTTATTGTAGCTCAAAAAACTAATGATGCAGTTCGATTCCTCGTGTCCGAATTTGTAGTTACAAGGAGACGGGCTTTTTTATACCATCAGCCTTAGGGATGAGGGTATATATATCATTTGATACGAAAAAACGAAAAACCCCAAGTATCTTAAGACTAAATTCGTTTTAGAAATTTTTAAGACGATTGAGCTATGTCCGTCTGTCTGTCTGGCTGGCTGGCTGGATGGCTGGTGGGCATGATAACTTGAGTAAACCTTAACGGATCGGTATGAAAATTTACCAGTATTAATATTTTCAAAACGAACTTATGGGATTGTAAATGGGCTGAATAGCTTCACCCCTTCTGGTACCTCCTATACAAAATGACCTATTTTTGGAAAATTAATATTTCTTCCAAAACTTTCAAACAGAAAATTAGTCGATAAATTTATATTGTGATAGGAGGCAAAACCCTAGAAAACCTAACTATTTGACACACCCCTTCTGGTACCTCCCATACAAATAACCGACTCACCCCCGTAATCTATATATATAAAAGGCTTGGGTGACTGACTGATCAATCCCCAGCCCAAACGGCTTTAGCTGGAATCGTGAAATTTAGAATGTAGGTTTCTTTTATGACGTAGGCGCGCACTAAGAAAGGATTTTTGAAAATTCGGGCTGAAAGGGGGTAAAATGGACGTGTCACCGCCCCATACAACTGGAGTTTTAAAATAACTGTATCTTTTGAACCGTCATAGGTACGAAGTCGAGATTTGGTACCTATATCGGTCGTGTAAGAAAAAATACTTTGTTTGTGAAAAGAGGGCGGTGCCACACCCCTTTTTTAAAAATAGTAATATTGACCAAATAAATAGACCGATTCCAATTGAATTTTCTATGTGTGATACTGTCCATAGGGCCTCTATCATAGGCTACATGAAAACATAATTAAACAAAGGGGCGTGGCATCGCCTGTACAAACCGAAATTTCAATCGGTCTTATATCAAGAGCCATTAGAGGTATGAAGATGAGATTTGCTACATATGTTACTGATATAAAGAGGATTACGTCTCGCTGGAAAATGGATGGTGCCATGCCCCTTTTGAAAAATCGTTATCTGGGCCGATTGCAATGAAATTTCCACTGTGTATTACTATCCGTAGGGTCTCTATCATAGGCTAAATGAAATCATACCTAGACAAAGGGGCATGGGACCGCCCACACAAACCAAAATTTGAATCGGTCATATTTCGCGAGCCATTAAAGGTATGAAGGTGAGATTTGCTACATATGTAAATGGTACATGGAGAAGTACGTCCCGCTGGGAAATGGGCAGTGCCACGCCCCTTTTGAAACAATTGTTATGTCCGTCATATTAATAGCTAAGAACGGATTTTTGGAAACTCGTACTTTTATGGGTTAAAATTACCAATAAGAAATAAAAGTTGTATCATCACCTACACCAATCGGCTAATGGTATAATCGCAATGTTTCTGGTTAAAAAAAATCGGAAAAGGGATAAAAATCTTACTATCGCCTAGACCAAACCGCTAATGATGTAATC
>OZ035881.1:104714084-104756126 GCA_964034835.1 Muscina levida
CCCCCACCGCATTCGTCTTTTAATAATGCCAGAGAGAGAGAGAGAGAGTAGCGAGTCTGACTACGACGTATGCATTCGTCTTTTAAAAATTCCAGAAAAGAGAGTAGCAAGACTGACTGCGACGTATGCCGTCGTCATTAGTCTGACATTTCACCCAAACAATTTGTGTTGGGTCTTATGTCATTGCATTTGGGCGATATGTCATTTTGTAAGTAGGTTTTTGGTCGTTATGTCATTTTCGTTTTTGGGCGAAATGACGGTACGCCATATCATTTTTGTAGGTACACTAAACTCAGACAAATTTTGCGAAGGTAGGTGTTTAATGCACGTTAATTTAATGAAAAAATAAGACACATTGTGATGCCCCTAATTGTACCTCTTCTACAAATAAGTCAAAGTTTTCACGGTTTTGCTCCAGAAGCAGGCAAAAATAATAATGTAATGGTATTTTAATAAAAAATCTATTAATTTTAATAAGTCAAGACTTAAATAATATCTTATATTGGGTGGTGGTATTTATCAGTCAGTTTACCTAACTGAAATTTCTGTACTGGTTTTAGTTTCAAACCTTATATAACTAAACTTTCGACTTACAAAATCTTAAGCATAGTCAGCAACATTACATGTAGACCATGAAGGAGTTTTCTTCTGCAAAAGAAAATATTTTTACTTCCCCAGTATTGTTAACCAATGACCCGGCAGTGGCATGATGGTTAGATCACCCGACAACTATGCGGGAGCTCCCAGGCTCAAATACTGGCACCAGTCATCAAAAAAACAAAATTCTTTTATTGCCGGCCCCTCTCAACTTCGTAGTATAAGTGTCGAGTCAATCGGCATGTCTAGTAAAAGCTTCTCAAACAGTGACGTTCGCATTCGTCGATAAACAAGTAGGTGCCGTTTGTTGTGAATCTAAAATGGAAAGCGTGTTAATTCGCAACCACGCGAGAAGCTATCCCATACCTCATTCATGGAATGTAAAGGGACATTTTTTTTTTTGTAGTCCCAACATTCATATGCTAATTTTGGAAATATCATTTAAAAAACTTAGCATTTTAAGCAATTTTGTTTAATTGCTTAGAATAAAAAGTTAACTAGCTCTCCGTTCATTCCCCAAAAAATACTTTTCATCAACTTAGGATCTTTAACTTTTTCTACTAAGTACAATATTGTTTTCACTTCACAGCCATGATACAAACTAATAATTATAAATAAAGCAATTATTACATGTTATGTAGTTTTATATTAAATTTTTTTTAATTTCTTATTTTGTTTTAGTTTTTTCAGTAACTTTTCGCTAGACTGGAATCATGATAATAATTATGCGTACTTTTTCTTGTGTATTTATTTCTTTTTGTTTGTGTTCCTGTTAAAAAGTATAAGGTTGTTGTTAATTTTCTTTTATAACCTTGTCCTTAACTTCTTCAAGACAGATTTCAAATTTGTGCCGTTTGCGATAGTTGTATGGAAATTATGGTGAAATTGTTGATTGTTTGATAAAAGATAAATAAGTCGAAATGTGGAGAATGTTATAAGATGCACAAAAACATTTCGATATATTCAGGTAACATTTTACTATGTTGTTTCATAGTTCGGTTAAAGATAATTTCTAATAATTTAGTAACAATAGGTTTTTGTGCTGGAGTTGTTTGGGGTGGACCCAAAGCACACAGTAAGTTAACATAATACACTTACACAAGCTCTTGTCTATGCATGTGTTCAACAAAACAGAATGGATACTTAAACACTTTTTGAAATAGTTAATTTTTACAACACCTTGTTGCATCACTGCATAATTTATGAAATTAAACCAGTATTTCTAATATTTACGCGAAATGTCTTTCAAATGTATTTATTTAACTTTCATTCGCATCTGCCACCGTTACATTGAGTTGTTTATTTCTTGTTTGTTTTCTTTTTGTTTTTTTTTGCTTTAACGCGAAATTGATATTACGAAGCTGATCAAACTACATGTATGCAATTATGAAGTAAATGCAATAGTGTTGCGTTTAATATCAATAAATTTACAATGAATTTTTTACCATAATTCTGAATTTAATTTTAAATACTTGCAGGTGCATCTTGTTTGCTTATGTGTAAAATGTACTTAAGCGTCCTCTGGGATTATGGAATTGTCACCTGTATCGTGAGGAAGCGATATAATGCTTATATTGCTGAAAAATTATAAAAAAAAATAAATAGAAATAATTATGAATCGCGGAAACTGTCGCGTTGGATAATATTCTGGTTGTGTCCGAGAGTGTGGCTTAAGAACGTGACGGCGTGGAGTATAGGCTTGTAAATTCTAACCCGTCTGCGGATTGAAGTCGCAACATTTTTATTTTTGCTTGATTATAATCTATGTGCTCTGTCAACTATCATTTTGTTCATTTAAGCTTTTATTACCCTACATATTACGTCTTAAAAATATAATAATCTAGCTGACCCGGCATACGTTGTTTTTCCAAACACCTTTGGACCCTTCGGCAAACTTCGTCTCGCTCCTAAGGTAACGCTTTCATATAAGCTCCAGGATAATAATAAAACACAGATAGTTCAAGTTTTAATGTGATTTATCTGAATTTAATCGAAAGGGCGACGTACAGCTGTTCTTGTGAAAAGCAGGGAAATTCGGGATGATCCCACAAACTGCCAATGATTGGAATTGCGATTTATTGATTGTCATCGATAAAGCCAATCGAATGGGGATTTGAATTCGCATAACGAGAATCTCCGGGCAGCAATATTGTAGCCCCACCAAATCGTCTCACATCACCTTGTAAGTCCCTCATCGTTTGGTCAACTGCGTCCAAAGCTCGTTTATGCGCCATCTTGCATTCATCTTAAATGATGATTTGCATCCTCACAAAAATTTCGCTGCACGTTGGCTTGTCAACCGTGGGAAGATTCAACGGCAGCTTCAAAGATGAATGTGTAGTTCGATCGCCTTTCAACAATGTGGCAGCAATGCCAGAGGATGCAACAGCAAACGCAATTTGCAATCTTGAGCGAATAGCTGCCAGAATCAAGGAAATGAAGAATGCCTTGCCTGTCCCACCGGGATCATCGAGAAAGTAAATGCCTCATCGTCAACAACCTACATCAGCGAATCGTACACGTTCGTTTACTCGGCTTTCAACAACGGCACTTTTGTTTGGACTTTTTTAGTCAGCTTATCTCAATCAAGGTCTAGCTGTCGTTGCAATTCGTGATTGAATGCATCGTGCATCGAAAATTTTGGCGCTGGTATTCCCAATTCCGACAGTAGGCTGTCGCACAGGAACACGCACATGTCTTCAATCAGAAGATAATTTCAAGATCGAAAATTGAATGTTGTCTTGCGAACTCTGTGCAAAATATCGTCAGCCGTCTAGTCCTTGTATTTGTCCCACAATGACCTCGGTTTCGAGGTATGACACGTGGCTATGATGATTGCAAACAATGTACGAATTTGATTTGCTGGAGCAGAAACAGTTGCCTTGGCGAGCGTTATGTTCCAATGCGTATCGTTTTCAAGCAAATGCAGACGTTGGCAAGGTTCTCTATAGTACTGTTGAAATAACTGGCGATATCTGAATATATGATTGTCAACATCCGAATCATCAATCGATACGCATAAATATTCATTGAGCTAACTATTTTATTCGTTTCTTCTTCTCTAATACGAATTCGAACTTAACGGAGAATGAAAAGGAACTGATGACTTGAAAATCAACCCTTGGCTGGCTGGCTGGCTGGATGGCTGGATGGCTGGCTGGATAGCTGGTCAGCAGTTTAACTCGAGTAAACCTTAACGGATCGGTATGAAAATTTACCAGCATTAATATTTTTCGAAACGAACTTATGGGATTGTAAATGGGCAGAATATACCCACCCCTTCTGGTACCTCCCATACAAAATTACCTATTTTTGGATAATTAATATTTCTTCCATAGCTGTCAAACAGACCATGGGAGGATATCTAAATTTGGTCAGATTATTTACCTCGCAATAGTAGACAAAGAAAACCGAAACCTTTGCCACACCCCTTCTGGTGCCTCCCATACAAATGACCGAATTGACCCTTATTGTTTTACATACATATCTTTTTTGTAAGTAAACTGAGATCACTCAAATTTTGCGTATGATGTTCGCTTATGCAAATTAGCTTCAGGTATGAATATGGACTATATCGGTCCAGACACGTTGTTGCGGCCCTAATTGTACCTCCTGTACAAGTAAGTAAATTTTTTTTACGGTTTTGGACAACAAGCAGGCAAAAAATAATACATAAGTCATTTTATTTTAATTAAAAATCTATTAATTTCAATTACTCAAAACTGAAACAATATCTTATATTGGGTGATGGTATTTATCAGTCAGTTTACTTGACTGAAATTTCTGTACAGATTTTCTTAAAACTTTATATTACTGCAGCTAAGAGCCTATAGCTGTTAAAAAAAAATTCTAAAATTTGATATAGCATTTGTTTTTTGCGTATACAAAGCCATGGTATCATATACATATACGCGTACAACCTGTTTTCTAACTTACTATATTTAAATAATAGCTTAAAATAATAAATTTTTCTCATGCGCTCACATCAACTGCCGGTGTAAGTCAAAGCTATTTGTAACTGTTTGTTTATTTCTTGACATGTAATATATCACATATTGTATTATCGAGCAGTTCCAGTTCTACCTCTATTTCATAACTATCTCACATTTATATCTATCACAAATTGCAACAACAAGACTGATGTACGTTTCATACACAACGAAGCGACTGATTGCAAAGAATACTCTTCTACCCATCGCCATTGGTTGTTTGTTCCCCTCACTCTTAAGTCTTTTTTCCACTTCAGAGCATCCGCTCTGACGTATTAGTGATATATTACTGTTACACGTTGTTCATACGCCTTTGAACTCACCAGCATGCTTATACATACTACATACGCGATTGAATGTAACAAACGAGAAGAAAATTGCTTCAATTCACTTTTTATTGCTACAGCAATAAAACTTCTAGTTGAAACTCAATAGAATACCATTAGAATAGATGTATGTAAAAGTCAAGTATAAAGTTGAATGTAGTCAGCTTTGCCAGCACATTGAATGCGCAAATTGCAACGTATGGCCATAAAGGTATACTACTTTCGTATACATATATCTATCATCATCATCATCAGCATCACCATCATCAACAACGTTCGCCTTTTGTGTCCTTGTCATTGTAAAAGTTTGTTTTTTTACCAAAACTTTAAGTGTCATTAACATAAATTATAAAGAAAACCTCATTTCCCTTTTTAAGTTGTATGTGCAGCATTCACATGAATTTTCTCTGCAGCCATATGGAAACGGAAAGAGGAATGTACACTTGTGTCAAATTACCGGAGTAGATTGATATAATGTCTGTTTGCAACGAGTTCAAGGAAAGAATTAAATGAATTCATACTTCATACGTAGATAGTTTGCTCCAGCACTTGTGGCTAAAACTAACGGAAATAAAGTTGCATATCGCTGTCAGGAGGAATATTGAAATGTGTAGATTTGATGAAAAAGAGTAGTGCATAGAAAGAATGCACATGAATTTTAGAAGAGTAATTTAGAAGATATTTCCACAACCAGTTTCGTATATGCTGTATATTTTATCATTTGAAATGTATATATTTATTTTTCATTTATAAGCGCCTCGATCTTCTGCGCTTCTTCTACAGTCAGTCCCACCAAGTTCTGCAAGGTTTTCAGTAACCTGGTCTTTCCATCGGAGTATTGGTCGCCCTCTTCTGCGCCGTCCACCGAGTTCATTGTCGAAGACTTTTCGGGCTGAAACATTTTCGACCATGCGTACAACCTGACCTAGCCAACGCATCCGCTGCACCTTAATACTCTGAGCACGTCAATGTCAGTGCACAGCTCGTACAGCTCATCATTCATACGACGCCGATACTCTCTGTTAACGATGATGGGCCCATATATTTTACGGAGTATGTTTCTCTCGAATACCGCCAGAACCGATTCATCCGCTTGTGTCATAACCCAGGATTCTGAGCCATACATTAAGACAGGTAGAACCAGTATCTGGTATGGCTGGAGTTTTGTTCGTCGAGAGAGGGCTCTGCCATTGAATCGCTTGCTTAGTCCGTAGTAGCATTTATTTGCAAGCAGGATTCTTCTCCGTTGCAACTAATAACTTTGTTTTGTCCTCGTTCACTGTTAGACTCAATTACGCTGATTCCTTCTGTATACCTTAGAAGGCTGCAGTCACATTCCGCAATTTTCGACCGATGATGTCTACGTCATCAGCATACGCGAGTAGCATGTGGCTTTTGTTAAATATCGTGCCACTCGAGTTTACTGCAGCTTTTCTCATTATCATCTCCATCACCATGTTGAAGAAATCACACGATAGGTCGTCGCCTTGTTTTAGGCCTCGTCTGGTACAGAATGGCTTCGTATGATCCTTGCCAATCGTCACCGAAGACTTCGAGTCAGTCAGCGGCATACCACAAAGGCGTATCAGCTTCGCTGGAATACCAAACTCAGCCATGGCTTCGTGTAATTTCTGCCGTATCGGGCTGTCGAAGGCAGCTTTATAGTCGACGAAAAGATGGTACGTGTCGATCTGTTTGTCTTGGGTCTTTTCCAGGATTTGCCGAAGTGTGAATATCTGGTCTGTTGTTGATTTACCAGGTCTAAAGCCACACTGATAAGGTCCGATCAGGTTGAATAACACTGGCTTTTGTCTTTCACATAGCACACTCGACAGGATCTTATATGCAACGGGTAAAAGGCTGATCCCGCGGTAGTTAGAGCACACACTTGGATCACCTTTTTTCAGCACAGGATATAATACACTTAAATTCCATTCGTGAGAGATGCACTCTTTAAGCCAAACCATGGGTAGGGACCGGCCGTGGCATAGTGGTTAGAGCACGCGACTACCATGCGGGAGATCGCAGGTTCAAACCTGGCTCCAGTCATCCTAAAAAAGAAAAAAGAAAATAAAATTTTCTTTCATTGTCGGCTCCCCTCGAATGTTGTTTGACAGCAACTTCGCAGTATTAAGCGTCGATTCAATCGTCGTGTCTAGTAAGAGCTTCTCAAAACAGTGACGTTCGCATTCGTCGATAAATAAGTAGGTGCCGTTAGTTGTGAATCTAAAAATAGAAAGCGTGTTAATTCACAACAACGCGAGAAGCTATCCCATACCTCATTCATGGGGTGCAAAGGGAAATTAAGTTTTTTTTTTAAGTTATGGGTAGGAGCTGGTGCATGCTCGTTATCGGCTCCTCACCACCGGGCATGATGATCTCTGCCGGAAGTCCGTCGGCACCGGCTGCTTTGTTGTTCTTCAGCCGCTATATTGCTCTTCTTATCTCAGCTTGACTTGGTGGTGGGCAATCTAAGTCAAACAGCAGTGCTGGCGGGATTTAATTAATAACTCGAGTAAATGAAGAGATATTTTAATAAAAATTTAAACTTGTTTTTTAACTCATATACCACTTATTCTCTTAACTTTAATTTTCTAGGTCGACTATATGTCATAGCTCCCATACAACTGACATTTTCTACAGTTCTTAACATTTTACATATTAAAGTAATTTATTTAAAGTATTTGAAGAAACATAGAGTATTTATTTAAATCCCGTAATTTGTATTCTACGCTTCAAGGGCTTCTTTAGACATCATGTCAATAGGTATGATAGTATTTTATATAGTATAGTATATTATTGATTCGGAAACTCTTGTAACGCGGACTACCAAATCTGGTTGGCTGAAAAAACGTCTGGTTATTTTGTATGAGTCGTCCTATATAGTCCATATTTCTTCCTAAGTAAAATTTCAATAAGCTTATATCTTGTACAAAATATGACCGAATACAGTGTATGTACCAAAAAATGTATTTAAAACTATGAGGGTGAAGTCGGCCAGGGAGGTACCAGAAGGAGTGTGGCAAATGCTTTGTAATGCTCAGTATTTGTTTACCATTGGAAGATAATTAAACAAAGAAAATTTTAATATCCTCCATTTGCCCGTTTGGAAGTTATTGAACAAATGTTATTTTATAAAAAGTTGGTCATTTTGTATGGGAGATACTAGAGATGGTGGGTCTGTTTTCCATATATCTCCAACAGTTGGCCGTAGTTGGTTATCATTTTGGATATTCATACAACACAAGGACTCACACTTCACATAAATGCTAAATTTAGTTTGAATACGATTGAACAACATTAATTATAGTCCAAAAATGTCAGTATACGCTCTAAAACCATATATGCTACAACAGCTTACTTATACCATACTTTTTTTGGTACACATGAAAAGATGGGTCACAAACATATAATTTTAATTAAGTACATAGCTTTTCTGAGTGAGAAAAAAAGATATTGACCAAGGGTCGGAAAACGATACTTTTTATGTTTCTAACAAAAATTAATAACATAGAAGTTGAAAAATATTTCTCAACACATGAGTTCAATATGTTTTCTAACATTGTTTGTTTGAAAACATAACTCTCATGTTCAAAATAAATAATAAAACAATGATGGAAAAACTATAAAATGTTTATTTTCAAGAAAGATAAATAACATTCGAGTTGAATATTTTTTTTCAACTTTAGAGTTGAAAATCTTTACGAACTATGTTCGTTTCAAATTATAATATACAAGAAAAAACTGACGATGGGTTCTATAAAGATGCGTCAGGATGATTATTTCACAGTATTCAGCAAAACTCAAAATAACTGCCTTCTGTTATTGACGATGGTATAGTGTCGATCATAACTCATTCATAAGATGTAAAGGAAAATACATAGCTCTAAGAGTTTTCTGAAATTTTAGATTTTCTCCCAAAAATTTTTGTTGAAATTCTTAAGATGCTGTGTTCCATATGTATAGTTATGACATATCTTAATACAAACATATTTCTTGCGTTTAATTTGGTCGAGACAATATTTATGATATTTCAGTTTCGGTACGATATTTAAAAGCTCATTATTTTTTTGTACATGAACGTTTAATATTTTTTTTCAACAATGATAAATAACTTTATTTTGAACAATTGTTCGTTATTTAGTTTTTTCATCGGTTGAAAATTTTTTATTGAATACAAGAGTTCAATATAATTTTGAACATTTGTTGAATTCAAATAGAACAATTGAAAGAAACATTTGATTTTGAACTTGTAAGTTCGTTTTTTATGAGGAAATAATAAAAAAATACCGTATTTTGGTATTAATATCGGATGTCTGATATTGACTCAATAAAGTATAATTTGTTTGTAATTTAGCTCAACCAACATGTGCTAAAAATTTATTCACTTTGAAAGCTCGCAGCAGATCAGGAATGCCCCTACATGCTCATGAAAAAGCTTTTATAAGCATTTACAAGTGTTGTCAATTAAAAGCAAACAAAAAAGGTCGGTATTTTCAAACATTGGAATTCGACTTAAATCCCGCTAGATTGGCCGTTTGGGCCAATGTGCGTCGTCGACAATTGGCGTGATACGCGCTGCCTTCTGGAACCAGCAGTTGCTGGAAGTGATCTCTCCATATATGCAGCACACTCTGCGTATCTGTGACTAGATTTTAATCCTTGTCCTTAAAGGAGGGGCGCCCGTTACCGTAGCCGTTTGATCTTACTTTCTGGTAAAATTTTCAGTCCTCATCTTTCTCCCTGTATTGCTCTATATCCTCGTTCTCACGTCCCTTCATCTGACGTTTTTTCACTTAAATAGCTGTCTTTTATATTATATTTTACATTCGCACAGAAATTTGTATGAAATCGTTATTGATATTAGTTAGTAAGCAGTTTTTGGTGCTCACTAAAATAGCAGGATTTTATTTTTATAAAATTATTTAAATCGTATCTTAAGTAAACGTAATGCAATATTTTTGGTGGAGGAGGGTATATATCATTTGATACGACCCAAAAGTGTAACACATAGAAGGAGTCACTTTAGACCCTAGGTTTCTTTGAACCAAATTCGATTCATGATTTTTTAAGTCGTTTTGAAATTTTACACAAGTTAATATTTCCCCTTAACTTCTTACGGTGTTGCAAATGGGCTACATGGCCCCGCTCCTTCTGGTACTTCCCATATAAATATATCGTTACGTCCACTTTAGAAATAGAGTAATAATATCAATGTACCCAACGGGATCGTACCTAATTTCTGTACTTAGATAAGCAATAACAGGATAAATTTTTGGAAAAAAATTTGAAGTCTAGCCACGCCCCTTCCCCTCCTGGTACCTCCCATACAAATGTGCATTTCCGCCCACTTTAGGGCTGGAGGAATAATATCAATAAATCCAACGTGCAAGTTTTAGAGCAAAAAACCCATCTGGTACCGCCGACTTTAGAAATCGGTGAATATTATAAACAGACATAACGCGATTGTGCCCAAATTCCATATTTAGTAAAGTTCAAGCAGGAAAAAGTTTTGGAGAAAAATTTGGAAGTATAGACACGCCCCTTCTGGTACCTCCCATATAAATGCACCTCTCCGCCCACTTTGGGGATGAAGTAATGATATCAATACACTCGACACGATCGTGCCCAAATACTGTATTTTGTAAAGATATAACGGGACAAAGTTTTGTAGAACATAACTGGAAGTCCTGCCGCGCCCCTTCTAGTACCTACCATACAAATATTCAACTCCGCCCACTTTAGAAATCGAGTAATAATATCAATATAATATAAAATTTTATGTTTTACTGAGGGTGAGGGTTAGGGTGATCAGTTCGGTTTTCAAAAACCGGCTACTCGGTTTTTTTCACTCATAAAAACCGTCGGTTTTTTTTAAATCCCTGTTTTTCGAATATCGAATAATCCGGTTTTTTTTGTCGAACCTCAGTTTTTTGGCGTTTGATACTTTTTGTTTCAATTCATTCAGATTTGTGTTAAATGTGTACTCGTACATGTTTTTTTTTCAGCTTCTGCCGGCTTCTGAGACTACAATATGGGAGAAAATATATGATTTCTATCTATCCAAAAAAGATAAGTTAAAGAAAAAATCGATTTACGTCAATAAGGTGGTTCCTATAAAATTTATTTATTTATTTACTTTTAATATTTTTTTTTTCAACTTTATACGTATGTGCCAATATATGTCGATCAATATATGTTAATACGTCAATATATGTCAATATATATCAAGAGACAGTGATTTGTAACTAAAAAAGGACAACTATCGAGTGGTAAGGGGTTAAATCTAAAAAATTTTAAATCTTTCTTTCATAACTCTTAAAATTGATTATGGATTTTTATGGTTGTAGTGTTGTTTTCTTTGAAAAAGGGTCAACTATACGTAAAAAATGCAAAATGAGGGTTAGCGTTTTCTATTTTTCGTACGTCAATAAATAAATTTTTCACCTCAAATTTTACAGAAAAATTTCAGTTTTTCAAGTTACTTAAATCGCTAGCATCGAAACGACATTACTTATTTAAAATTTTCAAGAAAGAACTTGTTTAGAATTTTGTTGTCTTTTACTTAAGTGGTTATATATGAAGATCGCGTAAGAGATACCCAAAATATTACCAAAATATGAAGCGCACCCCCAAAAATTTAAAAGAAAAATTCAAAAATTTTTATAAAAAAACGGCACCTCAGAAAATTTTTTAAAAATCATTTTCGTTTAAAGGAGTTCAAAACCTATAGAAAAAGTGTTTTGAAATCTTAACAATCTTAATCACCATAAAAGTGTAATTTTATGGTGAAAACATCGTGAAAAAAAGCATTTTTTCCCATAATTTGCATGCACTGGATGCAGTTTTTTTGGGTCGGTCTATTTTTTTTGCTCTGGTTTAGATCTACAACTTTGCCGAAGACAAAAAGAAAAAATTCCGAACGGTTTATGAAATATGGACTCCGTAAAAATGGTCCGTTTTTCAAAAAATCGTGTTGGAGTGAAAATATTGGAGTATCCATAAAAAAATGTTTCGTGTAATGGGGCCAAGTCCTTTGGGAATTTTTTTAGTTACGGTATATACTTCAAAAATAGCTGGGTACGAAGGTGGCACCAATTTATGTGTTGCACTGTGTTATAATTAAACTAAAAGTTTACTTTTTTGAAGTATATTTTAATTATTTTCTGTTATTTTTCAATGAAATTTTTTTTGTCAAAAATTATCTTTTAAATTGTTATTTGGCATATATTTGAAAACCGGATTATCCGGTTTTTTGTGAATTTCCAAAAAAAAAATCGAAAACCGGTTTTCGCAAAAACCCGAATAATTGATCACCCTAGTGAGGGTATATGTAATCGAGATGCACGACTGAAACTTACTTACTGGTTTTGTTTAGTTTTCGATAGAATCGAATTCATTGTGCTGATTTATTACTTGCTTATTTTTCATGAAAAATAGAATTTTTAAACAAGTAAGAGTTTAAGTGTTGTAAAGCTGCGGGAAATTTTTGTTATTAAAACATGGCCTTGTTATATTGCGAATAAGTGCATGGAAGAACAAAATTAGATAATTTTAAAAAGTACTTACATATTAATAAAAGCGGTATAATTTGAACTATGCGTTACAACAATTATGTGTTGTGTTTTAAGTTGTTCACTAACAATGTGTAAAAGGGACATTAGAGGTTAAAGCTAAAAGTTTTTCTAAGGGATTGTACAATTTGTAATTATTTTTTTATCAGATGGACATATGAACAAAAGGGTAAAACAACCGAGTATAGCAAACATATATCGACTTAAAAACAGTTCGTAATTGATCGGTGTATATTTTGGTACATACGTTAAACACGATGTAAAATCGCAAAATTATACGACAAATGTCACCGTACCTTAAAAACAACAAAACTTCATGATGCTGCTGCCAGATTTTACGTAATGATTCCTCTGTTGCTATTATTCACAAGTCTTAAGAAATAATCTTTGTACCTTGTCCTTTAGAAATCTCTTTGGCCTCCTACACAAATGAGCTGCATTTATGGTTTTATGCTAAAGTTTTGCTAATTATTTTCTCATTTAGAATCATAATAATGCTGCCGTAATCTTGAGTCTCAACTTCAATCAAACTACAGTTTACATCTCATCATATTCTTGGGTACATTAAATTACACCAGGAACTTTACCACCTTTATGAGGAGAAAACTATTTCAGTGACCACATAACTAAACACTCGCACCCAAACACATTGCAAGGCTAATAAAAGAGATCTGAAGTTTCAAAATCGCCTGCCAGGTATTTAATTCAACTTAACTAACCAAGACCAAGAAAGCCAGCACTGAAAGTATCAAAAGACAATGAGACAGTAAAAGAGTCAGAAATGGAAAGTGGGAGAGAAGGAGATAGGTAGAGAGAGGTTGAAAAAGTAAGCACATTAAGAATTTAATCGAGCTGCACTTTTTATGGCTTTAGCAATAGTGCAACTACTTAAGTCTACTGTAGTTGACTGCTGCAAATCTGCAGTGCATGATGTAAAACAACAACCGATACATGTTACGAGGCATCTTGTGGCAACATAAAAGATAAAGTGGTGCCTCAAAACCATAAAAGCTAAGACGACTTACAATTGAGCCGCCAAGAACAAGATGCGTATCAAAGACAATCACGCAGCTGGGGATGTTGGCTTACAAGTGAACTGATGGATACTTCAATAACAACTGCTGCAGTTAAAAATACAGTAGCAATGTGCACAAGGATAACTGATTCACGTGTAGGGACTATATGCATTATCAAGTGAAATTTTTAAATTTTTTAAGAGATCTCGTTATGGTATAAGTAAAACAGAAAATATTTATAGAATGCGGCTGATAGTTTTCACTATAATGCACGCTAATCACAAATTACTAAAGCACTATCATTGTATTATTGTCGTACTTAATTAAACACTATCATCATCAGATCACTTTTAAACAGGTCACCATTTGTCAAATTTTAACTTATGTCCCATATCTATACAATTATATATGTCTGTAAGCCAATTTCAAATAAAACCCGGTGTTCAAGCCTACGCACAATTGATTTTATTTACAGCTTCCCTGTAGATTTATTAGACATCAATAGCGGCATCATGTAGTCCAAAACATTAAAATAATGTCAACAAACATTTCGACACTAACTTAATTACGGAAACTGTCATTGCCAATATGTATGTGACCATCACAGAACCTTGAAGCAAACATGTACGCAAATCTGTTGACAATCAATGATAAATATATAGATATAGGAGTAGTAATCTCTTATACACATACGCACAAATCGTAAATAAGCACTTAATAAACCAAATGACAGACCGACTGGCGCTTACACAAACAAATCTTAACATGTAAATATAGGACATATGACATAAATCGGTAAGTTAGAGATACATTGGTGTGCGTATATTAATGTTGACAGCTATCCCAGCAACGCAATTTGGTAGGCCTTACCAAAAATCGACCTTCTGTAGGTCTTATATTGGATTTTCTACACCTACCAGAAGACCTACTTTAATGAGTAATGCAAAAATCCCTACCTCTTCCTTTCAAAAAAAACGTTCTTACTAATCCTTTCTCGTTTCCTATGGGAACAATCGAGAAGGCCTTCTAATCACAGCGAAAGAGCATGTGTTAAAACTTCTCATTCGCAACTTTTAGGAGAGATCAAGCAGTTCTGCTAAGAGGAAATCAAGTAGGTCTTCTATTATTTGCAACAAAACACCTGCTACACGGTCTGATTCCTTGCTTTTAAGAGAGATCTAGTAGTTATTCTTTAGGAGAGTAAATAAGTATGCAATATTCGATAGTTGAAGCTTTGAAGTCCTATTGTTCGAATCCAAAAAGATACAAAAAAGCATTTGTAACACATTTCGTTTATTGCTGGTGAAAGATCTAAAGAAGGAATTCTAATAAGGGGCAAAGTAACACGAGGTACACAGTCGCAACAACAACAAATTTTTGTCAGTTATAATCCCGTTAAACGAAATTCCATCAAGTTTTTTTGTTTACATTGTTTTGTCTGCTCCCTTCATCTCTAGTTTGCATTTAGTTGTTTTGCATTTGTCAAAGGAGCCACAATTGTTGTAAGTAATGTGGCTAGTTATTTTTATGACTTTATAAGTGAAATTAAGAATTTAAGAGAATTTTTAAATAATTTTTAAATAAAATATTGTAAAAAACTGAAAATTTACCACGACTTTTTTTGATGAATAGATCCTAAGGCCTTTTTTTTGCTTTCTGGGGAAAACATTCTGAAGGATGTTTTTTATGGCCTTTCGAAGGCCTTCCACAGGAGAACTTCTGAATGTAGCCTATTTATTACTTTACAGAGGTCTTTCTAATAAGACCTTCGGAATGACTAATTTATGAGACCTAATGAAGCTATTAATCTGAGAACCCTTCAGCAGGTCTCTTTTGAGCAGCGAGAGGGAAGACCTAGCTCACCAATCTCACACTATGTAATTTAGAAATGAAGATGGTATGGGGCGAGAAGTAATAACATCTCCAAAAAAAGGCCTGCTAGGAGGCCTCCAAACTGAATATTTTCGTTGCTGGGATATTGATGGGTAAGTGTGTGTGTGTACAATTTAACACACTAGTGTTGTGTTGTCCGTAGGTAAGGACAGTTATATGACAAATGGTTTTTTGTTACACGTGACACTTCCTATTCCATCGATATTGCATATACAATATCAGTTTATGGCAGCAAATAACATCCTGATGTTAAATTCTATGTATATATATTTAAATGTAACAAAGCAATGAATGAATTGTATGTTTATTTTATTTTAAAAATATATAGGATTGAAATCAAATGACTTAGCACTTAGCCCTTCAATTCGTCACACCAATTTCAGAAAGTTTCTCAGTAACCTGGTCTTTTCTACATAGTTTTGAGCTTACTCCGAGTTCATTGTCAAAGACTTTTCGGGCTGGAACATTTTTATGCATGACCTAGCCATCGCACAAAACAGTATCTTAATGCATCTGCCCACGTCAATGTTGGTATACAGCTCGTACAGCTAATGATTCAAAAGACATCGATACTCTCCGTTAAGGATAATGAGCCCATAAACATACTTTAAGGAGTATTTTTTCTCGTATACTGCCAGAACCATGCAGAAATACAGATAGAGCCAGTATCTGGTATAGCTTGATTTTTTTCGTGAGAGGGCTCTGTCGTTAAATCAAATAACTTCGTTTTGTCCTCATTTACCGTTAGACCAATTTTTTCTGATTCCTTCTGTAGCATGTAGCTTTTGTTGAATATCATACCAATCGTGATTACTGCAGCTTTCCCCATCTCCTCCACTACGTTCAAGCGGTCTTACTACTTAAGCGGCCCATTACAACTTACGAACGTGTTTCATAAATTTGAGGCATGAAGTATTAAAGAATTCCACACGCTTAAGTCTACTGCGTACGTTCTCCAATTAGTCCTACCAGATGGTGGCACGTTGCCAACCACTTGGTCCTTCCAACGGAGTTTTGGTCTCCCTGCTCTGCGCCGTCCTTCAAACACCTTTCTCGCTAGAGCATTTTTATCCATCCTGGAAACATGTCCCTGCCATCGTATTTGTTGGATTCTGGCTCTTTTAGCTACGTCGATGTCGTGGTAAAGCTCATACAGCCCACGGTTCATCCGATGACCAAACTCGCCGTCGACACAGATAGGTCCATATGTTTTTCGGAGTACTTTTCTCTCGAATACCCCCAGGTTTTGTAAATTAACACCTGGTATAGCTGTTTCTTCGTATCTCGAGATTAGAGTGTTGTTATTAAAGTGCTGCCGAAGTCCGTAAAACATCTATTGGCTAGCACTATTCTCCGCTTATTTTCTTGGCTGACATTATTTTTCTTGTTGACAAAAGATCTGATGTAGGTAAACTCATCTACTGCCTCAAAACAATAATTTTCAACATTAACTGTGTATCACTATTTTTGCTTTGTCCTCGTTTACCGCTAAAACTATTTTTGCTGACCCCATTTCTAGCGATGAGAAAACTGCAGTAACATAACTGAGATTTCGGCCAATGATGTCTATATCATCGGCTTAGGCTAGTGGCATATGTCTCTTGTGGAATATAATGCCAGATATGTTGACACCATCCCTTCTCATCACCTTCTCCATAACTATATTAAAAAGTGTACAGGACAAGCTATCGCCCTGCCTCAGACCTCTTTCTGTATTGAATGGTACAGAGTGATCCTTACAGCTCTTAACCGAGGATTAGGTGTTTTCCAAGTTACTTCTGCAACGTCTAATTAGTTTTGCAGGAATACAAAACTCAGACATGGTCTTATATAGCCTATTCCTTATCGCAGATTCTAAGGCAGCTTTGTAGTCGGCAAAGAGGTGGTAGGTGTCGATCTGCTTTTCGTGATATTTTCTAGGATTTGTCGTAAAGTGAATATTTGATCCGTCATAGATTTACCAGTCTAAAGTCGCACTGGTAAGGTCCAATTAGTGTTTCTACAATTGGCCTTGGACATTCACACAATATGCTCGAGAGGACCTTGTACGCAATTAGTAATAGGCTTATAACACGGTAGTTATTACACTTACTACGATCTCCTTTCTTCTATATGGGACATAACAGACTGAGACTCCAATCCACGGGTATGCTCTCCTCTAGCCAGATGTTCTCCATGATATGATGCATGCTCCTAATCAGCTCCTCCCTGCTTAGCTTAAACAGTTCAGCAGGGAAACCTTCGGCTCCAGCTACTTTGTAGTTTTTAAGGCGGTATCTTGACACAAGTATCTCGCTCTGGTTCGGAGGTGGACAGTTAATGCCATTGTCTTGGATTTGAGCGGGGACTTTTGGAGTGGTGTCAGTGTCCAGTAAATTTCTGAAATGATATTTCAGAACGTTATCCTGGTCCGTCACTAACTGGCCATCGTTGTCCTTGCAGGATGGCAGCCATTTTCCACGAGCTCTGGTAGAATTTTTGGGCTTCCCCACTACTTCGGAGTAACTCTGTGCACTCATCCTGTCTCTTCTTTAGCTTATTCTTTTTCCGTCTAAAAAGACGAGTTGCCTCTCGTCTCTTCTCCTTGTGCCGTTCACGAACTGCTTGTGTTGCCATTGACTGCAGTCTCGCCCTATACGCAGCATCCGTCTCTCTCGTGGCAATGCGACATTTATCTTCATGGGCGGCTTTAAATGCCACTGCGAGGCAATATTATCAGTGGTTGAAGGATTTCGTAGCAGTTGGGTTAGGTGGTTGGAGTAGGCGTCTGTGGTCCGCAGTTTACTGATGTCCAGCTTTTGTTGTGCCTGGTCACGTACGTTTTTCGCCATGCTTAGCGTTAAGCGTACTTAAACTGCGGTATGGTAGTGATCGGTGTCAATGTTTGCAACCGATACGTGCCTTCCATCGACTACCACGTGAACCATCTGATTCCTGGACAATTGACCCGGAGTTAATCATGTTGCCTTAAGGATATTTTTATGGTCCAATCTAGTGCTGCCAACTACCATAATTCTTGCCGCAGCGAAATCAATCAGTCTGATGCAATTGTTTGACATTTCGGTATGCAGACTGAATTTTCCAATTGTAGGCTCAATTGCGGTCTCCCTGCATATTTTTGCATTAAAACCGCCTTATAATATTTTGATGTCATGGTTCGGTCTACGGCCATATACATTTTTTAGGCTCTCGTAGAACTCGTCATTGTCCTTATGGCTTTTCTCCTCTGTCGGAGCATGGGCTCATATAAGTTTTATGTAGAAAAACTTTGTCTTGGCTCTTATGGTGGCTATTCGTTTACACAGCGCGTTGAGACCATGTGTCGCAATCTCTTGCCAACCACAAATCCACTTCCAAACTGTAGTAGATGTCACACGTCTTCATGCGCGAGCCCCCGTGTCCCGTAGACCGGATTTGCTGTAAAGCGGTTATGCCAGCCTTGTATTCTTCGAGGACTTCCGCCAGTTGGATGGAGGCACCTGGTCTACACAGTGATGTAACATTCCAGTCGCATAAACTAAAATCAGAGTCCTTAATTAATGGCGTTTTATTATGTTCTTACTTCTTTTCATTGCAATAGTTTAAACGTCAGTGGCGGGTTGCAAGCCCAGCGCACCACGTCCCAGTTTTCTACTTCTGCCAGGACTTTATTACAGTCACCCATTCTGGATCAGATGCTGACCCGGCTACCGTTCAGTCTGAGCCAACGTGCCTGGGTTTTAGATTTCGCCTCTCACAGTTAGCCACGTCACCACGTGGAAGTACTCAGTCCTCAGTAGTACCACGAATACAGATCTCTGTGAGTAGACTTGAAGTGCATTTGGCAAGGATCACTCTGGGTTTGTCAAGTTAAGCCGATCATAAGCTTTACTTTGCATCGCACTCCTGATCAATTTATTATTCGCTGTGATCAATCAATTGGGGGATAGACAAATTGCCTTGTGGATAACTTTGTTCTGAAATTTGTTTCCACTCACTACAATGTTCATTCCCGCGCTTTAAAGTTCACTATCCTAAACCCGTTGTATCGGAATACAGGCTGAATTTACTCATTGATTGACCAAGAACGTATTCCCTTTCTTTTTTGAATTGAAATATCACAGGGCAGTTGTCATATTTTTCCTCTAGGTTCACGCAGAATGCATCTTTAAGCTGATTGTCCTTATATTCCAACGGGGCATGTGCACAAATAAGAGTGATTTAGAAATATTTCGCCTTGATACGGAAAGTGGATATTCGATCATTAACAGCATTGAACCACTAGACTAGAAGTCTGAGTCTCTGTCCAATTACTAATCCACATCCAAATACGTGCTCTTCCGCATGGCAGCTGTAATAGATGTCGCAATTTTTACGCCGGGAGTTTCCCTGTCCTGCCCATATCATCTCCTGCAAATGTGTTTGAGGAAGTACAGAAGAGGTGGTCGTGTAATTCCGTTTTCGTAGATGTTGCTATTATAAATTAGGTTTTCTGATAAATTGCACCTGGAACATCTGCTTTTTGTGTATTGCCATATCAAATCTGCCAAAATAATTTCCACCATTATCAGCAAGTCATTGCATATTTCAGGAAATACCACTAACGCAATATTAAAAACAAACTTCTTCCATATTTTAATCAACCGCCAAATCACTGTGTGTGGTTCCCAACCCCCAAATGCAAACGAATTTTCTCTGCAGTACATCGTTGCCAAGGTAACATTGCCATGAGGGTTTACTTGGATATCATATACACGTGCCTACTTGCACTAATAATCTACATTATAGGTGAAATATAATAGTTGTGCCACTTAGCATTAACAAACCAATGGTCCGAATACCAGGAATGCCAAAACTTGAACGCAATTATCTACTGCTGTTATGGTCGTTTGGTCCTACAAACCACGAAGTCATTAAAGACACACTCACACGATTGCTAACACAGAGATAGAGGAAAGGAGTTATAAACACCCCCACTCCTCTTCTAAACCAACAAAGAGATGAGAAATGACTAAAATGTGAAAACAGGTTATCAGTTTTCTATTAGTGTCTCTCGCATTTGCACATTCTTATACAGCCAACATATGTGAGTGGGTATGTCGATTAGGTGCATTATTATTTTATTTCTGTAATCGGACTATCTCATATAATTCGACCACCTCTGAATTTGGGGACATCCCACTTAATTACTAATGACTTTAGTTTCATGTAAGGATTTTTTAAGTTGTTAGTGGATGTGTTATTATGTGTAAATGGAAATAAGAAGCCTAAGCAATGCTTATGAAAATAGGTGCAAATTATTAGTTTTGTATATGAGAAGATTATTAGTTTTGTTTGAGAGAAAGTAGGGAACTATTTGTCTTATCGTGTCATTCTAATTGGGGAATTTTTAACGTTTAGATCAAATGCAGCTGGTTATACGAGCATATAATTTTTATATTCTATCTCTTTTTGGCAAGAGCCATTACTAATTAATGTTCGGAAACATTTTTGTAATTTGATACAGACTCATGTCTTTGTGGATATGAAATATTGGCTCTCAACAAAGAATAATCACTGGATTCATACAGTAGTTCGTTTTTCAACTGTTGGTTACAGCTTTAGTTGTATAAAATATTCAGCAACGTCATTGAAACTTTTTTATGGAATTTCAAAAGTTATTTAGGTTTTCTCAAAAAAATCATATCTATTCTTTTAGTAAACTAGTTCCCCACAGCATGCGTTGCAATTGGATGCATTGTTACCTTGCTTGAAGCGGATTTTTTTTTTACATTAAAAAACATGCTCAGCTGTAAAAAGATTTGCCTGAGTGAGTAACTTTCATAACTGGATTGCTTAAGACGCATTTGTAGCCAGGGGACTTTTTTTGTCACTGTAAGCACAGCGAATAATTATAATCTTTAATATATATTCTCTTCTTTTATCATATATTCTACACATAGTTGATTTTGATAACTTCCAAACCTAACAGGATATCGCTGAAAGGATTTAACGGTTGACAGACGACCACAAGAGTTTTAAAAAAATTTAATAAATTTTGTTTTTCACATTTTTTTATTTTAATTCCTTTATTAAAATTTACCCAAAAGTTCCCGTGTTAGTAATTTTATATCTTCTGTTCTTTTGCCTTAACTTTCGGCAAAAGAGATGTTTGAATCAAATTAGCGAATCGTGAAATTTAATTAGAACATTATAAATCAATTGCAAATTTAATTCCATGAATGTAATCTCAATCACAAACAAACGATTGTAGTTAAATGTATTTTGTAAAGCGAAACCATAAATCCAAAATAGATAGAAACGCCAAGAAGCTTGTGAGATATTAATGTGATTAACCACTGCACTTGTTGCATTACAATTATGCTGAATAAATTGCGAAGCAATTTGTTTATTTATTTTACTGACTGCTTTTAGTAGTGGCTCTTGATTATATTTTTCTACATCGAATAATAGCCAACAAATTAAATGGAACAGTAAAAGCGAATACAGTAAAAGCGATAACGCTGGTGGGCTTGCAAACCGCCACCGACGTTTAAAATATTGCAATGAAAAGAAGTACGAAAAGAATAAAATGGACCCCCCAAAATGTTGACGACCACCGCAAACGAATTAAGGACCATGATTTAAGGATATGCACCTGGAATGTTAGAACACTGTATAGACCAGGTGCCTCCATCCAACTGGCGGAAGTCCTCGAAGAATACAAGGCTGACATAACCGCTTTATAGGAAATCCGGTGGACAGGACACGGGTGCTCGCGCATGAAGACGTGCGACATCTACTATTGTGGCCATGCGGACAAGAACGAGTTTGGATGTGGATTTGTGGTTGGCAAGAGACTGCGACACCTAGTCTCAACCCGGTGTGTGAACGTATAGCCACCATAAGAGTCAAAACTAAGTTTTTCCACATAACACTTATATGTGCTAATGCTCCGACAGAAGAGAACAAAGATGAGGACAAAGACGAGTTCTACGAGAGCCTAGAAAATGTATATGACCGTAGCCCGAGCCATGACATTAAAATTTTACTAGGCGACTTTAATACTAAAATACGCAGGGATACCGCATTTGAGCCTACCATCGGAAAATTCAATCTACACACCGAAACGTCGAACAATGGCATCAGGCTAATTGATTTCTCTGCGGCAAGAAATATGGTAGTTAGCAGCACTAGATTTGACCATAACAATATTCATAAGGCAACATGGTTATCTCCAGATCAATTGACGAGGAATCAGATATACCATGTGGTAGTCGATGGAGCCACGCATCGAGTGTTCTGGACGTACGAGTGATTAGGGGTGCGAACATTGACTCCGATTACTTCCTTACCACAGTTAAGGTACGCACAAGGCTAAGCATGGCGAAAAACGTACGCAACCAGGCACAACGAAAGCTGGACATCGGTAAACTGCGGACCACAGAGGTAGCGGACGCCTACTCCAACCACCTAACTCAACTGCTGCGGAATGCTCCAACCCCTGATAATATAACCTCGCAGTGGCAAAATATAGCCGCCTCCTTAGAACGGGCTGCGAGAAGCGTACTTGGGTACTCAAAGCCGTCTCAAGAAGATGCCTGGTACGATGATGAATGTCGCAATGCCACGAGGGAGAGACGGTTGCTGCATACAGGGCGAAACTGCAGCCAATGGCAACACGAGCTGTTTGTGAACGGCACAAGGAGAGGAGACGAGAGGCAACTCGTCTTTTTAGCCGAAAAAAGAAGGAGCGTGCAGGATGAGTGCACAGAGTTGCTCCGAAGCAGAGGGGAAGCCCGAAAATTCTACAAGAGAGTTAAGGCGAGAATGCGTGGAACAGGGACACGCTGCAAGGATAGCGATGTTCAGCTAGTGACGGACCCGGATAACGTTCTGAGGATATGAAGAAGGATATTTTAAAAATTTATTTAATGCAGACACCACTCCAGAAGACCCCGCTCCAATCCATGACGATGGTGTTTATTGTCCGCCTCCGAGCCAGAGCGAGATACTTGTGGCAATCTCCCGCCTTAAAAACAACAAAGCTGCTGGAGCCGATGGTTTTCCTGCTGAATTGTTTAAGGCTGGCGGGGAGGAGCTGATAAGGAGCATGCATCAGCTCATGGAGAACATCTGGCAAGAGCAGAGCATGCCCGGGAATTGGAGTCTCAGTCTTTTATTTCACATATACAAGAAAGGAGATCGTAGTGAATGTAAGAACTACCGTGGAATAAGCCTATTACCAATTGCGTACAAGGTCCTTTCAAGCATATTGTGTGAACATCTAAAGCCAATTGTAGAAAAACTAATTGGACCATATCAGTGCGGCTTTAGACCTGGCAAATCCACGACGGATCAAATATTCACCTTACGACAAATCCTGGAAAAAACCCATGAAAAGCAGATCGACACCTACCACCTCTTTGTCGACTACAAGCTACCGTCGACTCTCCGATTAGGGACATGCTTTATGAGGCCATGTCTGAGTTTGGTATTCCTACAAAGCTGATTCGACTTTGCAAATGTACCTTAGACAACACCAAATCCTCCGTTAAGATTGGTAAGGATCAGTCTCAACCATTCAACACGGAAAGAGGTCTCAGGCAGGGCGATAGCCTGTCCTGTACACGATTTAATATAGTTATGGAGAAGGTGATGAGAAAGGCTGGTGTCAACATGTCTGGCACCATATTCCACAAGAGCCACATGCCACTAGCCTATGCCGATGATATAGACATCATTGGCCGAAATCTGCGGGATGTTACTGCAGTTTTCTCATTACTAGAAAAGGAGTCAGCAAAAATGGTGTTGAATTATGTATATAATTTATGTAACAACTTAACTGATTTCAACTTGTTATATATTGAACAATATAGTTTTGATAATTCGGTTATTTTTTTGTCAATGTAAAATTTTCTAGGAAAATTGTCTCCTCACTCTGCATTGAACTTTCA
Source organism: Muscina levida (assembly GCA_964034835.1). NCBI lineage: Eukaryota > Metazoa > Arthropoda > Insecta > Diptera > Muscidae > Muscina > Muscina levida. The sequence continues at coordinate 104,738,395 of OZ035881.1, forward strand.
ACAATAAACGTTGTATTTTGTTTTATAAAACCACAAGTCTTGTTAATTTAACAGGTTATGGGCCCAGTAACCGTAACCATTGTGGATAATTTAAAGAAATTTTAAGAAATATATTGATCAATTTTGTGAAATGTCGCTGATGAATGGACGAATTCCATTGTTTAATGGTTCTAACTATGGAACCTGGAGGCCCCAAATGGAAGCAGTACTTCAACGGTCAAGAATGCTTAAGTTTGCTGTTGAGGATTTGGCAAAGCCTGTAGTTCCTGAATTACCGGAACAACCATCAGATGCAGATAAAAAGGAACATGATACCCGAATTGAGGAACTTCGAAGGTTCGAAGACGCAGCACTAGATGCTCGTTCTGAACTGATTATATCCTTGGAACCTAATATTGTGCGAATGGTTAAGAATTTGAAAACAGCTCACGAAATTTGGAAATATCTGAAGGATACGTTTGATCGCAAGTCAACCCGACGTAAAGCAGAACATTATCGTAAGTTATTGAGTTTAAAAATGTCGCCGTGCCAGAATATTCAAGAATATTTAATTGAGTTCGATATATGCATTTCATGTCTGTCCGAAATGGATGTAACTGTCGATGAAAGCCTTTTGGTGGTTATATTGCTTGATGGTTTAACTGAAAAATTCAAAGAAATACGTGCGGCATTCGACACATCTAATGAATTTCCATCATTGAGTTTAGTGAGATCAAGATTATTGGAGATTGGATACGAGAATATTGACACAGATGCAGAAAATGCGTTTAAGGTAAAGAAATTTAATTCAAAGCAAGATAGGAAACCAGGTACGTCTGAATATAAATTTCCTTACAATTTCTTTAAATGTGGCAAGAAGGGGCACAAAGCTAAAGACTGTAGAGTCAAAATGTTAGATCGGAACAAGAATCATAAAGGTGAAACAAGATTTGTGGAAACTGTCAATGGATGTAGACAGAAAAATGTATTTGGTAAAGATGGCACTGAATTTTCATCTTGGTGTTTGGATAGTTGTAATATCCAAAATGCAATTCTTATTTAAAACTGTTTTCAAAGGTATATTTGATTAAACCAAATAACCAGACGAACTGCCTAACTTTAACCAATGGTCTTAACGTTTTGAATAGAGGATGTATGAAAGATGTTACAAAACTAAATTTTCACAGCGAAGAAGAACTCTGGAGCCTTTGCTATGCTAGCTTCAGTCGGGTGGGAGGATTCGGGTTCCCCTTCGATCTGTAATTGTACATACAACCTTGGACACAAATAATTTTTATTATAGACTCCAGATATTTAAGGTATCAAAAGAGAAAATTGACAGGAGATGGACTTAGCTATGACCAAACAACTGTGGTATGGTCATATTTGAAATAATGAAACAAAGCAATGTCAGTCATAGGTTACTAATCCATATAAATATAATACTCCAGTTGTTATTGGAGATCCAGCATCTGAACCCTTCCCTACCTTGATCTCAGTAGCTGATAATTTTAAACTAAGATCCCAAATTTGACAAGGTTACCACATAACTACCTTACCACAGTAAGAAAACTAAGGTTAAAGTTTAAAGTTTCATATTGTAAATTCAAACATTCATAGTTTTATTCTTAATGTGATTCATGATTTTATAGTAAACAATTCTGTTAACGATAAGAATTCTGTTAATCAGAAATTACCTAACATTGGATAACGAAATTATGTGATATAAATGTACGTAAATTTAACAGAAAAATATGGTTCTCACAGAGATTAACATTCTATATTTCATTCTTAACATTCTATAATACATATTATGAGCAGACTTATTACATTCACTGCTTTGTGTGGGAGTAACATTAGTTCTTTAACATAGTTAAAATAGAGAATGATAGTTAACAGTGAAGATAATGTTATTCTTAACAGTGGCTAATTGTTATCGTAAATGTTATGTAAAAAAAAAAAAAAGAGAAAGAAAAAAAGTGCATATTTTAGTTTAACATACTAATATTAATTGTAATTTAGATAATTGCAAACGCACTTCGAAAAAAAATTAATGTTAAATTTAATTTTATGATTTATGAATATGCAAACATCACTATAATTTATACTCCTATAATCAATCCTGGGCTGAACAAAAGTGGAAGTAATTTTGGCACTTTTAACATTGTTTCTATTAGAATTGGCACTTTCAGAATCTGCTACAGAATTACATTATGTAACAATTGGTTCGTTTTAGAACTTAATTTAACTATTACTTAAAAGTTTAAATAAGAAAAATATAAGATTTCAAATTTTTTTGTTTAAAATTAAAATTTAAGGTTTTTCGGTAAGTCAATTGTGTTTACTGATTCAAGTTGGTTAATGAGTATTTCAATTCTCTTGTGGCTTTCCGCATATTAAATTAAAATATTGATTTTCTTTTGATATCACCAAAATTTAAACAAACTAAATACAAATAAGCAAAATTTAAAAACTTGTGTTTTCACTCACCAAATTTCGGACGAATTACGTAGAACTCCGAGGCCTCGTTGATCAGGTAAACTCCTTCTGGTTGTGTCGTAGGCTAAATTTTTGTTCAAATATAATAATTAAGTTTTGCTTATCGTAAAAAAAAAATAAAAAAAATGTGAAATCTTATCTGGTGGACTTTTCTTAAAATAATGATGGCTGGTTAAAGATGACTTAAGCTGAACGTCGGAGAATTTCATACACAAAGAGCCGGTTCCATCCTCAGTTAGGTAACTTTTACATCACGTGTCTGGTTCCAGCGACAGAAGGAAGAGTTGTATGCCCAATCGATTTATCGAGCGTAACCATACAAATTTTAGATTTGATGTATTTATTCCTTTGGAGAAAAATGCCAGTGTAGGTAGAACTTAATTACGGGATAATTTCAGCCTTCTGGTAGGTAATATATGATCCGCAGTGACTTTAGCGTTATATAGTTTGCCGGTAAAACAGTATTAAGGCAATCTCTTTTATACAGCTGCACTCCACATTTCCAATGGTGAAATTAAGATTTGCCAAATATAATTTGCGCAACTCGTGGCAAAAAAAAAATAAAAAATATTTTTCTGACGGTAGATCTAGCAAGGTTTTTTTCCGGTTTTTCGGGAATGTTGTGGAGTCTTGAACTTTTCCCAGCTTACATGGTCAAGTAATCAAGCAATTAAATTTGTAAAATTGTTCTTTTCTGGTCGCAAAAGGTATATTATTTTCTTGTACTTTAAACAATATTCCGGAATTAATTTTTGTACAGTTTCGTTGATAAGTAGCTTGTTGCACAATTTTACTAGATCTGCACCGTCGAATTGCCACCAAGTAAAAGAATTATGACTTATTAACTACGCATAACTAAACCTAAGCTAAATCAGCTAAGCTACAATGATTCATTCCAGTGCAAACTCTCTCTCTCTCTAACCCTAAACTAGTCATTCCAAAACTACAAAAATCATACCATTTACCAGTCTTTTTAAGCTACCATAGGAATACAAAAATGAAAAACAGTTATCACTGCTGGGCTACTACAGGCAGCGTACTCACTTCCACCTATTGCATTAACATTTATACAAATTGTCGATTAGTAAACCAAAGCTTAAACTACAAAAGTTGAGAATAGCACAAAAAAAAAAATCGTTTGGCTTGAACGGGGATTCGAACCATGGACCCTGAGAATCTAAGCCATATCTCTAACCACCGCTCTATTTTGGCCCATGACTTTGCAGTGTCTAAAATGTAACATTATACCAAGGGCTGATATACGGGAGCATTTTAAGATCTTACAGCCGAGAATTACATTCATGTTATTATCGAATGTAATGAATGTATGTTAGATTACAAATATCTATGTAATCGAATGTATGTCCGTAGTATGTTAAAGTTTTAACAGGTTTGGTAATATGACATTATGGGAACAGGTATGGAACGAAAAAGTACTTATGGTGTTGGGCAGTAAAATGATATAAATATATGATAGTCGTACTGCACATAGTGGGGCTACATCCCACATGACTTTTAATAAAAAGTTGTTCTCACAATTAGATACCACTTATAGTGGAACTGTAAAGCTGGCAGATGAAAAAGAAATTGATATTAAGAGAATCGGTACAGTTCGAATAAATATCCTGAGTAGCACCATCGAGAAACCATTAACATTAAATAATGTTTTGTTCATTCCTGAACTAAGTGGCAATTTGATTTCATTATCTAAATTAACCGTCTGTGGTTATGCAATTTCAATGAAGGGGCATATGGCTCAAATACGTAAAGACGAAAAATTATTATATGAAGCTCGAAAACAGGACGGACTATATTTGCTTGGGTCAACATTAAATAGAGTAGAATGTACAAAAGTTGTAAACGCCTCAAACGACAAAGAACTGTAGCACAAACGGTTGGGTCATCTGAACGTTGGAGATTTGCATTTCTTAAAAGTAAATCAGATGGTACATGGATTGCCACAAATAGATTCACATCAGTTAGATTGCACAGTGTGCATAAGAGCAAAACACACAAAGTTACCATTTCCAAAGAAGTCGCAGAAATCTACAACTGAATTGTTGGAGTTGGTTCATACTGACCTATGTGGTCCAATGAAAGTTGAGTCTGTCGGAAGAAAACTATATTTCGCCACTTTCATAGATGATTATTCTAGAAAAGTTTATGTCTATTTTCTACGGAATAAAAGTGAATATCTGGATGTATTCAAAGATTTTAAAGCACATGTTGAATTGCAAACTGTAATGTTAACTCCTAGCTTTCAACGCAACAACTTACTACACAAAGAGTTTGCAAGATGTTATTTATATCATTTTTAATACATGTTGCGAATGGTAAGGTGTTTCTACCATAATGGTTCTGTGGGAGCCAGACTGCGGGAGCCTTTGAAAACTAGCTTCAGTCGGTGGGGTGGTTCTTGTCTGTTCCACATCAGAACGAGTTTTGAACAGAATATTATTATAGACTCCCTTAAGAAAATAAAATTTATTTTTACTATATGGAAAAAAATGGACCAGATGATTACCAAAGAAAAAAGAAAACCCCATTGGAAATCATTACTTTAGAGAAAAACGGATGCATTCAATTTCTACTTGATGTCAGGTGTTAATAGATCAGCGCATCTTAACCCACCCTGGCCAACGTCCTGTTGCGACTTAAATTAGGACCCCTTAGAAATTCTGGTCTAGTCACACATTAACCTTTTTGTACGGAAACACAATGTGTTAATTAATAATTCATCTTAGAATGTACATACATTTATTCAAGGCATAATAAAAAAATTAAATAATTTTTTTAATCTTATAATGAATTCATTTAGTAAACAATTTCTTAGTTATTAAGTATGTGAAATTTTAATATTTCTTATTATCTACACGCATGAAAATTGATTTTGGGCACTGTAATTGTGTTTGAGTCTAAATTATTATAATTATTATTAAGTATTAAAAGGTATTACGAATTTAAATTATGACAAATAAAAATCTCATGCAAAACATATTATTGAATACATATTTGTATTAAATCCCATTTAACAAAAAAAATGGTAACTCTTAACATATCTCCCAAAGCAAAGAATGACAATAAAAACCGGAACAAATTATCAAAATAAAAAAAATAGAGCTAAGCTTGTCTCTGCTAGTCTCGCATTAAAAGATTACAACAATAGAAAAAACACATGTTGTACACCCACGTTATTACATATTAATTTTGCATTGTTACTCACCAGATCATCCGAAGTTCGCTGAAGGCCTTCATGAAGTTCGATGTTGGAGATGATGATGACGTTCCACTGTAATTATGATGGTTGTGTTCGATGTTTGATCAATTTGGTTGATCGACAAATGATAATGATTATTACCGAATTTAATGCATTATGTGCATCATCATTAAAGTGAAGTACTAGTTGTTTCTATTGTTGCTGTACTTTCATGATTGTATGATATTAGGGGTAATACTTTGCTTTGGCTTTTTTTGTTCCTACAAAAATTAATATTTGAGTAATTTACATATATGGAGATTGTTTAAAATACTGAAAAAATATTATTTTTTATACGATAACCTGATTTTTCCTGTCATGCGTTTCTCGATTAAAGACATATTTCTTTATAAATAGTTGGTGGGTAATTTACTCGGCAGCAATGAATGAATTGGCGTCGATGTTCTTCTTGCTTCTTAACATCTTGTGCACCGCTTTCTTATGATCTTCTCTTTATTAGCAAATATGATATGTGTTCTTAGATTTCAACAGCGTTTAAGCCTCCTCCCCTCTGTTTCTTGGTCTTACTGGTGTTATTCAAAGATTTACACCGATTGCAGAACCTTTTTAGTGGAGTTTGAAGGAATGTTATACAAAACCAGGGGTGTGGGAGGAATGTTTTTGGCAATACTAGCCAAGTAGATTGCTAGATGTCGAGCTTGTACGGAATCCCTCCTTATCGCACTCGGGCCCCAAAATTTGAGCAAATCACAAATAAATTCTGGCAATAAGGTAAGGTCACGAATTGATTTACTCATCAGCAATACGGTTGAAGTTTTCGTTGGTTTTAGAGGACCACAAGCACTGCCAAGGTAATAAGAAGTTCACTTTTTTAACACTTCGTCGTTTTATAGACCTCAAATAAACACAGTATTTACCTTATTATTTCGATATTAACCAATTATGGTATGATGGAAAGAAATTTATAAATTGATGTTTGAGAAAATTTCAAATTAGAAAATGCTAAAACACTTTTTATCAAGTGGACTGGTTGCTGCTGCACACTTTGAGATGTTGAAAAAGAAGGAAGTTGCAGTTTCTCTTATGCTTATTTGTCACCTTTCGCGGAAGAATTTTTCGGAGTTAAGTAGAAACATTGCGAAGCATGAAACTACAATCAATCATATGATTAGCTATAAACGCATTGTTGTAATCAAAAGAGTTGTCAAAATGTTAAAGGGTTGCAACAAGAAAAAAAATGCTAAATGAAAAAAATGCATTTTTTTTAAGATATCTAAAAACCATTCATTACAAAACGGGGAAGAAAATTAAATGTTTGCGTAGTGATAATGCACAGGAGCTGGTTTGTAAAAGTTTTTCAACGTACATTAAGAAATGTGGCATTCGGCGCCAGTTAACAGTTGAATATACTCCTCAACAGAATGGAGTTTCAGAAAGGATGAATAGGACACTGGTTGAGATGGCAAGGTGTTTTATAATAGAGGCCAATTTGCCGGAATTTTTATGGGCAGAATTAATACGAACTGCTGCCTACATAAGAAATCGATGTCCAACAAATTTAAACAACGATAAAACACCGGAAGAAATTTGGACAGGAAAAGTTCCAACAGTTAGCCACTTTCGTCAAATAGGATGTACAGCATTTGGATTAAATAAGAGACAAGCAAGGTCGAAATTTGCACCTCGAAGTGAAGAATATACATTAATTGGATATGACGAAGAGTCGAAAGCATATCGATTATGGAAGAGAGGAACAAACTTAATATATAAAAATAGAAATGTGAAATTTATTGAAGATAAATTTATGGGCGAAATTTTTGAAAACAAAGAAAGATTTTATGAATTTAACATAGAAGATGAAAAAATGGAATCAGAAAAACCGATGGAAATTGAAAACATAGACTCGGATGATGATGATGCAGATATCTTTGTTGATAGTTTCGATCACGTTGTACAAAGCGATGCTGACGGGGAAGAAAATGCAGCTTCGGGATTTCAAAATAATGTTGAAGATATTCCTGCATTAAGTTCCATTAAAACCCGTTTAAGATCGTGGACAAAAGGTAAGCCGTCTGTTAATGTTGTAGCTGACGTTGAATATTGTGATCCCAAGAGCTACAAGGCCGTTTTAAAGTCCAGTCACAAAGATGATTGGATGCAGGCTATGCGATGTGAATTTAAATCGCTCATGGATAACGAAGTATGGGAGTTGGTTGATTTACCAAAGGGAAGAAACCCAATTAAATGTAAATGGGTGTTCAAAACAAAATTAAGAGCAGATGGCATCGTAGAAAAGAGAAAGGCAAGGTTGGTAGCAAAATGATATTCTCAGGAATATGGTAAGGACTACATGGAAACATTTGCGCCAGCAGTTCGTCAAAGCTCAATACGTTTGCTATATGCACTTGCGGTAGAACATGTTTTAAAACTAAGGCAATTGGATGTTTCTACTGCATTTTTAAATGGAAAATTGGAGGAAGAAATTTATATGTGTCAGCCGGAAGGTTTCGAAAAAGGTCATAATAAGGTATGCAAGTTGAAAAAGGCTATATATGGTTTGAAGCAAGCTGCACGGCAGTGGTTTAAACGAATAGATTCATTGTTTAAACAATTTGGTTTAAATCAATCAAAGCACGAACAATGTTTATATTTCAACAACAAGAATGGTCACATACTGTGTTGCCCTGTATGTAGACGATATATTAATTGCGCCAAATAATCCAGAAGATGTTGAGAAATTGATAAAACTTTTAGCGGAACATTTTAAAATTCGAGATTTAGGAGAGCCGGAGAATTGTATTGGATTAGAAGTTGATATACGGAATGGAGTAATACAACTTTCACAACCCGGCTACACTGAAAATTTAGTAAGAAAATATGGTCAAGAGGATGCAAAACCTGTTCAAATACCTATGCAGCCTAAAATTTGTTTGGAGAAAGATCCCAGTATTGAAGGGGAAGCAGAAAAAGTGGATGCAACAAGATATCAAGAATTAATTGGTTCGCTTCTGCATCTAAGTGTTTTTAGTCGTCCGGATATAGCATGCAGCGTAAATACACTTTCGCAATTCTGTCATGATCCCCGAAAACAACATTGGACTGCAGCTCTTCATGTTGTTAAATATTTAAATTCAACGAAAGATTATAAATTAACGTTTCGAAAAACTGGTTCGCAATTGTTTGGCTATGTTGATGCCAATTGGGCCACAGATATAAACGATAGAAAGTCTCAAACTGGCTTTTGCTTTTTACTCGCAGGTGCTTCAGTTTCATGGGAGTCAAGAAAGCAGCGGGTCGTCGCAACTTCTAGTGCGGAGTCCGAATACATAGCTCTGGCAAAAGCTGCAAAAGAGGCATACTACCTGAAATACTTGGTTTCCGAATTGGGTGTTGGCAGCGACAGTGCTTTAACTTTGTATAGCGACTCACAGAGTGCACAGTTCATGGCAAAATTTGGTGGGCATCACTCGCGCGCAAAGCACATAGACTACAAATACCACTTCATCCGTCAAGCTATTGAAGAACATGTTGTGGACATCAAATATTTGCCTACTAGTGAAATGCCAGCAGATGTGCTGACGAAACCTCTACCAAGGATCAAACATAAGTTCTGCATTACGTCAATAGGTGTTCAAGAAACCATTTAAGTTGAGGAGGCGTGTTGAATTATGTATATAATTTTTGTAACAACTTAACTGATTTCAACTTGTTATATATTGAACAATATAGTTTTGATAATTCGGTTATTTTTTTGTCAATGTAAAATTTTCTAGGAAAATTGTCTCCTCACTCTGCATTGAACTTTCAACAATAAACGTTGTATTTTGTTTTATAAAACCACAAGTCTTGTTAATTTAACAAATGGGTTTAGCGGTCAACGAGGACAAAACAAAAATAATGGTTTCGACGAACAAAGAGTCCTCTTGATAGTGACGCACGGTGAACGCTGACAATTATTGTTTTGAGGTAGTCGACGAGTTTACCGGTTCTTCCGTCAACATGAAAAATAATGTCAGCCAAGAAATTACACGACGGCGAGTTTCGCCATCGGATGAACCATGAGCTGTATGAGCTTTACCACGACATCAACGTAGCTAAAAGAGTCAGAATCCAACGACTTCGATGGCTGGGACATGTTGCCAGGATGGATGTAAATGCTCCAGCGAGAAAGGTATTTGAAGGCGAACCTGAAGGATGGTGCAGAGCAGGGAGACCCAAACTCCGTTGGAAGGACCAAGTGGTAGGCGACGTGCCATCACTTAAGTAAGTAAGTAAGTAAGTATAAGCGATAACGTGCATAAATTTGGCTGATTTGGTGTCTGAGCGATGCGTAAGGATTACGTAAGCCGCTATATACATACAAAAAACTGGTTTTATAAAAAACTAGTGGGCCCGGCAATGCTTCGCTATTGCACATTAACTTGTAATATATTTCACATTTAAGTACTTCATAAAGTACTTTGAAAACGTTCATCAGCAAAGTCATATCTATAGTGCTTACATGTAGATGAAGTTTTTTCTGTATGTAGGGCGAAAAGCCACTTCTTCCAAAAATCGGAAACAGACATTCCGCTAATTTTAATAATTTTTATTTTGATCTGTAGTAGCGGATACTAACTATCTTTTTGGGCATAAAAAACATTTTGTTATGCCTTCTCCGCCTATTGACCGCAAATGAAAATTCCGTCTGAAGCTTCATGCCTTTAGCCATAAAAACTTCTTTTGTCATGTCTTCTTATCACACGGATCAAGAATATTCCGGAATACTATTTTTGTATTGAACTCGTATTACCATTTTTTTGAGATAATTCGGTCACCAATGTTTGGCTTAACAAAGTGATGGTCTCACGCGCTGTATGGCATATTACACCGTCGTGTTGGAACCATTTCTCGTTCAAATAATGTGCAATGACATGATAAATAAAAAAATCACTTGATCTTCCACTGGCTCAACTTCTTCCACCAGTTAGATCTAATATAGATGGAGGCCAAGATCTTTCTTCAGCATTTGCATAGACCGAGTTGCTGAGAATGGCGGCGGTTTGATAAATTCGAGTCCCCTGTCACACTTACGTCTAAAACGTCGATGGCTTCTATTAGCTGCTCAGATGGATCATTATATGCACCCTCAACTTCACAAAGGGCTCCATAAATTTGGCGAACAGAACGTGCATTTTGAAAATAAATTTGCAAGATTTGCAAACGTTGTTCTTGTGTAGTTTTTACATGGTGATTTTCCAAAGTATACTAAAAGAAGTTCTATACGTCAAAAAAAATTACCCCATATATAGGTTATTTACAAATATTTGCTTATGTTACCTCTGACATACTTTCAAAATGTTAATTGTGCCCCAATAAAACAAAAGGTGTTTTCCAGTATAACTACAATGAATATTGCATTTTTTTCTGAAAAGTATCTGGTGTACGGACCATTATTTGATACAGTTTAAATATTTAACTATTGAAGTGCGTGGCAGCGCCTCGGCACTTTTTACTTATTAAGTTCCAAATAGCCTGTTCATTAGGGCGGAACAATTTGTTCGCGTCTAAAAAAACGTGGTAATCGTATACCAGTATCGCAATGTACGATGAATTCTTAGACAAATTCGCTTAGAAACTATATGTCTACAATCAATTCCTAGTTCGCGCTGAGAAGCATGAAGATTTCAGGTTTAGGTATATTTTTAGCAATTTTTCAGTTACGTCAGACGTACCATTCCGATGTTTGGAGACCAAGACGAAGAGAATAGTATATTTTTGACATTGTTTTGGATCCCGCCCAATATTCTGAAAAATGATTTTTAAAAAATTAATTTCCATATGCCAACTCTCAGAGGTCATAACTTTTTAACCAATACATAGATTTGCTTCTGTAATACCTCATTTACTTTGCTGGGAAATAAGTTTTACGCAGAAGGTCTCGAAAAATATATATCTGAATTTTTCGGTTTGTGCTCATTTAAAAACCAAAAAAAATTACTTCTTGTAAGCGCGGAATACCTTGTGTTATCGAATATTGCCATTATCACCCCCTAAATGTAGAAAAATCCAAACAATGTGTAGCCTATGTTACTCGCGGGGTTATTCGGAAGATTCCCTGAAAATTTCATCAAAATCGGTCCAGCCGTTTTCGAGTCCATACGTTACATACATATATACACACATCCTCTTTTATATATATAGATGGCTTTTGCAACGATATTCACGGTTATGCTTCAACTACAGTTGAGTACGTCTATAACGAACACCGTTTATAGCGAACTTTCAGTTATAACGAACACTTTTTCTGGTCCCAACGGTTTTGCTTAATTTTTTCATATAAATCTTTACTATTATAGCGAACATCGTTCATAGCGAACTTTACGTATAAAGAACAAAATTGTTGTCCTATTTTCCAGTATTCATACATTTTTAGACGGTTTTAACGAACTCCCTACAATGTTTTTAATTATGTCAGCAACGGTAAAGTATTTTCTTTCAAACAAATACTGAAATGTTATTCTGTTGTTTTTATTCCTGAAGATTTGTTTGGTTTATTTTAAAGTTGATTGAACTATTTTTTTTTAATGTAATTAAATACTGTTAATAAATATTAAAACTAATTAAATATAATAAAAATAATTTTGAGTCTATTTTTTATACCTCGGATATAACGAACTTCGCATATAACGAACTTTAATGCGTAGTCCCTGGGAGTTCGGTTTAATCGTACTCGACTGTATTTCATTGAATTTGTATTCTACACAATTTCAGTCATCCAAATATAACGTATGAGTAATAAAGAATTTCACATTAAAATTCCAAATCATAAATCATACGCACTCGCGACCAAATTATAAATAAACCAAAATAAACCATTTTTGTATACAGATTACGGTTCACATGATTCTCTCGTATTGCCCAAATACCAAAGAATTCGATATTATGGAAGTTATCGCTCTGAAAATGCAATAAGTAGGCGTTAGTCACACGAAAATCATTTTAAGTTATTAACAATCATGATTTGTTTTTCTTCTGAAATAGCACTTTGATGTATATAATTTCATAAATAACACAAAAAAAAATATTCCAGAATGTGTCTGCTACTTTTAAAACGTATTTTACACATTCTGTACAATTAGAATGTTGTCCTTCAAAACTTTATTCACGCTTCGCTTCATTTTATGTAATTAAATACTAATATTGCATAGTTTCAATCATTATCTTCTATCTATATATATAAAACAGGATGTGTGTATATATGTAACGTATGGACTCGAAAACGGCTGGACCGATTTTGATGAAATTTTCAGGGAATCTTCCGAATAACCCCGCGAGTAACAAAGGCTACACATTGTTTGGATTTTATACATTTAGGGGGTGAAAATGGGACCGGCCGTGGCATAGTGGTTAGAACACGCGACTACCATGCGGGAGATCGCAGGTTCAAACCTGGCTCCAGTCATCTTAAAAGAACAAAAATAAATAAAATTTTCTTTCATTGTCGGCTCCCCTCGAATATTGTTTGACAGCAACTTCGCAGTATTAAGCGTCGATTCAATCGTCGTGTCTAGTAAGAGCTTCTCAAAAACAGTGACGTTCGCATTCGTCGATAAATAAGTAGGTGCCGTTAGTTGTGAATCTAAAAATAGAAAGCGTGTTAATTCACAACAACGCGAGAAGCTATCCCATACCTCATTCATGGGGTGCAAAGGGAAATTAAGTAAGTAAGTAGGGGGTGAAAATGGCAATATTCGATAACACAAGGTATTCCGCGCTTACAATAAGTTAAAAATAATATATTATCAATCGATGATAAACAACTTTGTGTACTCTTTTAAGATACTGCGTACGTCCATGGGAAAACCTTTAAAAAAAATCTTTAAATAACTCTCTGTATTCCAATATAACGGGACATCCAATATAACGGGATATGCAATAGCGAAGCATTGCCGGGCCCACTAGTGTTTAATAAATATGTAAGAAACAAAAAAAAAATCTTGAAACAAATTGAAATTGGCAGGGTTTTAATATTTGTTGACATGTAAACCTTTGCCAAACACTAACAATAGGGGTTGTTTCATGTCGCACCAATACGATTACCAAACCATAGTAAACATTAAGGAAACCCCAATAGTATTGTTTTCACTTTTAACGCGGCAGGAAATCGGGTTTGAGCTTAAAATCCCGACACAACAAAACGGAAAGCCTCTTTGTCCTCCCTTCCGAATGCAACAAAATTTCATATACAAGCACGATAGAAACATCAAGTCAAGAATGTTATAGACCTAAAGATATTATAACTATAAAAAACTCTACGATTGGAATTTGTAAGCTATACCTAAAACAAATGTGAAAGCAGAAGTAAAAACAATATAGAAATAATTCCGAAACGAACAAAATATCCCACATTTCTTTGTGAACAGCCTTTACAATAGCAACTAAAGCCAAAGTTAATCTAAAATTTAATTCCAATAAACAAAACAAATAAACAATAAAGAAAACCATTAAATTGAGCCGTTTATTTATAGCTTTATTGAACGCAACAGGCCCTTATATATGAGCAAATGTTTATTTATCAATATTTTAAAGGCATTGTATGATATTTTAAGTTTTTGTATCATGGAGATTGTAATGTCACAATATAGCATTATGGTGTAACAAATGCATTAATGAGACATCTTAGTAAAACTTCGAGTTGATTTTTACCACTTAATTGGTTTTTCATTATAGACTAAATGCGCAAATTATGTATCAGCGATCCGCGGCGGTGACAGCATTCGCCACTACTGGTGTACTCGGTGTTTATGCGGCTGCGGTATTTTTGTGTATTTTGTTTTTTTTTTTTGTTTTTTTTACTAGGGTAGTTTGATATCGCATCGAAAAAACAAGATAAAAAAAAAAGACTCTTTGTTGTGTGTGCTATTTTTATGGTGGTGGTTTAGCTCTACAACGTTGAAACACAAACAAAAATATGACGAAGAAGAATTCGACAACAGTTCGATCGCTATCGATTTGTAACGTTTTTGTGCTTATTTTTTGACGAAAGTTAGAACAAGCTCATTAGGCCGACAGTTTTCCAAAAGAAACGAAAGAGAATGTCAGGCCATACATTTCATTTGGAAAAAAACTTTGAGTGATGATTACTACATAGGGCCGTTCTATATGCGCAAAAAAAAGTTTATGTTTTCTCCCCCAGTTTTGTAGATTGTTTGAAGATAATTTAAGACTTAAGCTTATTGTACATTTTTGACCCCAACCTCAATTTTAGTTTTTGAGGGTTTTGGAGTTTGACCTATTGATTTTTAAACATCTTTAACTTTTTTGTTGATTAATAAAAATATAGAGGCGATCAATGTGATGAATGGTGGTGCCGATCGCCACCACCTCACATCGCTTGGCGCAGTTGCCATATTCTTCTTTGTCATATTTTAGTTTGGTTTTTATCGATTTCGTTCCAAACCACCACCGTGAAAATAGCACACACAACAAAGAGTCATAATTATACCATCACCCTTAGGGATGAGGGTATATATCATTTGATACGACCCAAAAGTGTAACACTTAGAAGGAGTGACGTTAGACCCTAGGTTTCTTTGAACCAAATTCGATTCTTGGCTTTTTAAGTCGTTTGAGCCATGTCCGTCTGTCTGTCTGTCTGTCTGGTGGCTGTCCGGCTGGTTCGCACGATAACTTTCGAAAGACGCAACCGAATGTTTGGAAATTTTGCACCAGTTATTATTTTCTCAAAACTACTTACGGTATTCCAAATGGGCTACATGGCCCCGCTCCTTCTGGTACCTCCCATACAAATACATCATTCCGCCCACTTTAGAAATCGAGTAATAATATTAATACACCCTACGGGATCGTCCCCAAATTCTGTATTTAGTAAAGCTATAACAGGATAAAGTTTTGGAAAAAATTTTGAAAGCCTAGCCACGCCCCTTCTGGTACCTCCCATACAATTCTACCTTTCCGCCCACTATAGAGAAGAAGAAATAATATCAATAAATTAAACGTGATCGTACCCAAATTCTATTTTTAGTAAAGCTATAACGGGATAAAGTTTTGGAGAAAAAAATTGGATGCCTATTCACGCCCCATCTGGTACCTCCCATACACATCTGGTACCACCCACTTTGAAAATCGATTAATATTATTAAAAGACCTAACACGATCGTGCCCAAATTCTGTATTTGGTAAAGTTTAAGCAAGATAAAGTTTTGGAGAAAAAAATCTGGAAGTCTAGACACGCCCCTTCTGGTACCTCCTATACAAATGTACAACTCCGCCCACTTTAGAAATAGGGTAATAATATCAATACACTCGACACGATCGTGCCCAAATTCTGTATTTTGTTATGTAATAACAGGACAAAGTTTTGGAGAAAAAATTGGAAGTCTAGCGACGCGCCTTATGGTACCTCCCATACAAATGTACCTTTCCGCCCACTTTAGGGATGTACTAATAATATCATTACACCCAAGGCAATCGTGCCCAAATCCTGTAATTAGTAAAGCTATAACAGGATAAAGTAATGGAGAATAAATCTGGAAGCCTAACCACACCCTTTCTCGTACCTCCCATACAAATGTACCACTCCGCCCACTTTAGAAATCGAGTAATAATATTAATATAATAGAAAATTATTTGTTTTACTGAGGGTAAGTGTAAATGTTAGTTGGGTTGCCCGACTGAAACTTTCTAACTGGTTTTAATTACAAATCGGTTAATTTCAATAACTCAAGACTTAAACAATACCTTATGGTGGGTGATGGTATTTATCAGTCAGTTTAACTGACTGAAATTTCTGTACTGGTTTTTTATTTTGTTTTTTTCGATACGATGCTTAATAATTATACTAGAAAAGGTAAACACAAGAAAGAGCTTTACTCCACCGCATCAGTTTTCGTTTGATATTTTAAACCATTTTGTATAAAAAATACTTATTTCGGATGCGGTGTACCAGTGGTTGCGGTCTACCAGTCTTACCTTTGTTATGTATAGAAATATTTTAACTTAGTATGGACTTTTTACTGGGTTATGGTGAGAGGAAGGCAGTTATGCTATTTCGTAATCTGTATTCCAATTAAAATGTTGTGTTAGTAATATAATATACCAACTGAACATTATATTGAAACTTGACCATCAAGTCAACATTCCTTAGCAAGCTGTGAATAATTATTTAATTTTACAAAAATATTTCCTTTGCGTGAGAACTACGAGAGGCGGTTGGCTAAAATAACCCTAATTTATTCTTGGGTCAGATAATCATAAACGTTTAAATTGTTCTGCAGCCAGCTAGTAAGGCAGACTGACCTGACTCTTATGTGAGTGACAAAAAAAAACACATTATCCAGAGTGACAGGGGTAGCCGTATTTTTCTCATCGTACTGTACGTAAAATCGATATAAAACGATGCTTTTGTGTTTTGTGGCTTATTTATATCGATTTTATGTAAAATTTCCAAATTTCATACAATTTGTATGTGGGTACCCGGGTACCTCTGTCACTCTGGAGAAGGTGTTTTTTTTTCTTCTTCTTCTTTAATGGCAGCAACTACAGAAATTTATCTATCAGTAGCCGCACGTAGAAAAGTATTCCAAGCGCTTCGGTCTTTTGCGCTCCGTAGATAGTTCGTCACACCAAGCTTAGTTAACAGCTCTTTCACCTGGTCCATCCGAAGACATTTCGAGCCGGAGCTTTTTCGTACAACGTGTTCAAGCCAGCGCATTCGGTCTATTTAAACGCGCTTGACCACGTCAATGTCGTTGTACAGTTCATACAACTCATGATTCATTCGACGATGGAACTAGCCGTTCACGATGATGGGTCCAAATATTTTGCGGAGTATTTTTTTCTCGAAGACTCCCAGAATAGATTGATCCGCTTGTGTCATTACCCAGGTTTCTGCGCTGTAGAGCAAGATAGATAGGATCACAGTGTGGTAGAACTGGATCTTTGTTCTTCGTTAAATTGTCGTTAAATAGCTTGCTTAGCGCATAGTAGCAGCGGTTTGCGATCAATACAGATCGCATTTCTTTTGATTTCGAGG